>JAMYXO010006572.1:0-13393 GCA_033310375.1 Conus canariensis | reverse complement strand
TAAAGAAAACTGTGTCAGGTATACCTCTTCCCCCTCCTACTTTTTGGTCCACATACATATTGTGAAAGGGAAGAACGTGAAAGAGAAGACGGGATGGGGAAGTAAGGAAGAACGAGCAAGAGTCTGCATTGTCCCCCCCCAAGAAAAAGATACACCCGAATGTGCTGATGGACCCAGAGAAGTACTGACCTCAACTTGTCCCCCCCCACAAAAGTCCTCCAAGTTTAAGAAGAAAGAACGAGAAAACAAACTGTCCTGTCCCGTCCCACAAACGTCTTAAAAGGAAGGGGAACGGAACTCGCAGGACGGATCACAAATTGTACAAAATCCGTCCAAACCTGAAAGAGTTTTTACCATTTTCCCCAAAGGCGGCCGTAAAGAAGAGACTAGTTTTTGTGCCGTTTGCATACAGGCCACTCGTTTTACAACCCCTTTTAATCTTTTAAAAAGGTGAAGACGCTCCGTGGTGTAGTCCATGTCATGAAAACATATTCTTCTAGAGTGTTGGGGCTTGAAGGGATGTGAGACATAAACATTTTACAGCAGATTCCATGAAAACCTTGTTTCAGAGATGTCCCACCTGATGTGATATTGAATTTCTGAAAGAGAATAACATTTTTATCTGATTTAAGGCTATAACGGAAGGAAAGATTTTCAACGAAGTTTCTGGTGTGTCTTTAGAAGGTGTATTTTGAAGGGGTTGTGTGAATGTGACTTGCGAGACAGCCCTGATATGGCCCTTTTGCGGTCGGCTGGGCTATATGTAACATTACCCGACCTTACCTCAGAGAGATTCGTGAACAAACGAACGGGACAATTCGCAAACGAACACTTGAAATACTCACGTTCCTGGCTGGTTGCAGCAGAGGTAGTCTGTAAGAAGAGACAAAAAAAAAAGGGGAGGTAAGTTCCTCTTCTTCATTCTAGCACGTTAAACTTGTGAAAGGAAATTTCTGTTTGTAACATACTACCTGGGGCCAGTTCTGGTCATTTGATTTTACAAGAGAGAAGTGCGTTGACGGTTTGACTGACTACGTGCGTGCGTGCGTGTGTGTGTGTGTTGTGTGTGTGTGTGTGTGTGTGTGTGTGTGTGTGTGTGGTGTGTGTGTGTGTGTGTGTGTGTGCACGCGCGCGTGCGTGTATGTGTTTGTGTATATGTGCATATGAGTATGTATGTTTGCGTGTGCGTGAGAGAGAGAGAGAGAGAGAGAGAGAGAGAGAGAGAGAGAGAGAGAGAGAGAGAGAGAGAGAGAGAGTGTGTGTGTGTGTGTGTGTGCAGATATACAAAGGAAGATTATAATGACATTTCCCATTACCATATTCCATGATTACCAGTTTGAAGAACGAGCAAAGCATGATCAATCAACACCAATCCGTGAAGCAACCTACCACAGATCCAATTAATCAATCAGTTAAATCACATAGTCCTGATCTGACTTTACTTGAATCAAATTACAGCACCATGCAAAGCAAGAACAACATTCACATGACTGTGTGTGAATCTAACAAATGATCTACAAAGCCTGCAGATTCCTTGCCAGAACCATTGTGTGTTGTGTAAGCGGCACAGAGAAAAGAACACACAGATCAATATGATCATGCATTAGAATCGGTTCATGAATCAATCATTTAAACAGCCATGCTATCAACGACCTAATGAAATTTCTTAGCCTGATAAACAAATGCTCAATGAAAGTATGCCTGTAAAGGCACGGACCGGATAAGAATTGTTTATGTTAGGTATCATACACATAATAATCAAGCGATCAAATTATTAGTCTATTAGGCCAGTTCAGATATTATCAGACCATCAACAAATCGATCAATGACTCAATAAATCAAAACACCGTGACATTAATGGAGAGAAAAAGAAATTGCATGAAACCGACTTCACACACACACACACAACACACCATGCTCGGACGGGCACACAACACGCGCACACACACACACACGCACGCGGCGCGCGCGCGCACGTGCGCACATACACCCACACACCACGTGCGCACACACACATACATACACACACACACACACACACACACACACACAACACACACACACACACACACAAACACACACACACAGAGGAAAGGGAAAAGAAAGATGGGGTGGATTAGGATGTGGAGAAGGAGGGCATCAGTATACGTTGCAGCACAGCCAGTACAAAAAAAAAAGCAGCAGAATGCTTAAAAATAAAGAATTTCTAAAGCTAAAACAACAGCAAGAACGACAGTGAGTAGAAGAAGAAGCCAAAGAAGTTGGACAAGGAACAAAAGACATGGAAAAAGGACAAGAAGAAGATGAATGAGAAGAAGGACAAAGAAGAGGTGTGATGAAGGAACAAAGACGACGAAAAACGACGAGAGTGAATTCAAAGAAAAGAAGACGGGGACGGGTGATGGGTGGAGGGGGGGGGGGGGGGGGGGGGGGGGGGGGGGGGGGGGGGGGGGGGGGGGGGGGGGGGGGGGGGGGGGGGGGGGGGGGGGGGGGTGAGAGACAGAAAAGAGAGAAGAAAAAGCCACTACCACAACGAGCTCGGAAATAAAATGGAAAAACAAAAAAACAAAAAACAAAAAAATATTTCATCCAAATGAAGTCAACCCCAAGACAGAGCACCCCACAAAGACCACAAGTTCAAGGACAAGCCAACCACACCGATCATTTCCGTTAGCGTTACAGAGAGAGCCAGCAACTGTTCAAGCCATTTACGGCACTGGTCTGTCAATGCTTAAAAACTGGCGACTAGAGCAAAGGGAAACAAAGACCTGTAGATTGTGCTTTTCTTTTCTCCATTCAGTAAAATTCGTTTGTTACGAGCATTTGTTTCAATGTCATGACGTTTATTTAGGCTTCCGTCATACGGGAGTCGACAAACAACGGTTTGTGACGGCACAAGCATGCAGCACGATGTTTCTTTTGTTTTCCCGTGTGACATACTTTAAAACGGACAGTCTTCGAAGCTGTTTCGTGCATTTCTTCATTTGACAACGTGCACTGGTTCGGCGAAAATACTTTTCTTCGATTTGGCATCATCAGACGCCACCAATAAGCGGCACTGCTGGGTAGACTCATGAAAGGGTGTAGTCTCAAAATTGCAATATGAAATTTTACTCCTTCCGTGAATGACTACCGAGATAAAAACGCTTTTGATTATCATGTGGAATCCACTTACGGGACGTGTGTGTGTGTGTGTGTGTGTGTGTGTGTGTGTGTGTGTGTGCTAGCGTGCGTGCGTGCGTGAGTGTGTGTGTGTGTGTGTTGTGTGTGTGTGTGTGTGTGTGTGTGTGTGTGTGTGTGTTTCTTTCCTTGTTAAAGAACAACAACTTACGGTGGGATGCTCGTGCAAACGGACATCAGCGCAGAGACTCATCGGCAGATTATTGCCACGGTGCCGCTTGGACTTCAAACGCATCTGGGACCTGTTTTCTTTAGTGTCCAGTGCTGGCTTGATCGGATTTGATTCGCACAAGGTGGAACCGGGATTTTGTTTGCGAAGAAAGATGAAAGGAGGACAGACACGCCTATGAGGTTTTAGCCATCAGTCAATCTGAACGGCTTGGGCCTGCAGTTTTCTTTCATCTGCACCCTTCCTGAAAGACTTCTTCAGACAAATCTGTGATGAGGAGTGTAGCCACCTCACCACCACCTCAGGCCCATAACTACAGAAGTAGTCGTTGGGGAAACCTGAGGACCGCAGACGCAACCTCCCCTCTCCATCTGTCTCTGTCTGCAGCCGCCGGCAGCAGCTCACGTGTATGGAGTCCGGTCCATTCTTTGATGTTCTCATGCCAGTTCTTCAGCTGTCTTCCTCTTCTTCTCCCACCCTCGATGGTGCCTTGCAGGATTGTTTTGGACAGACCGGTGTGTCGAGTGTTGTGCCCAAACCATATCAGCTTGCGTCTCTTCACAGTTGAAAGGAGAGGTTCCTGAGGTCCAGCAAGGTTCCAATTCTGCTCCGTTCATATTTATTGGTCCAGTGCTCTATCCAGGAAATTTGAAGGAGCTTCCTCGGGCATTTGCTCTCGAAAGCCTGGATCTTCCTTTCAGTTTCAGCCGTCAGTTGTCCATGCCTCGCAACCATACAGTGCAATGGAAACCACCAGGGCTTTGTAGAGTTTGAATTTTGTGGAGAATCGGGTGTTACTTTCCCCCACTCTGTTCAGTTTGGTCATGGCTGCGGTGGCTGTGCCAAATAGAAAATTCTTATTTCTGCTTTGCAGCTTCCATCCTTTGTCACGGTTTGCTCCTAGATATTTGAAGTTTCCGACATCTTCCAGTTGTTCTCCGTTCATGAAAATAGTGGCATGGTCCATGTTCTCGCTGTTTACCATGGTTTTGGATTTCTCTGTGCTGACCTCCATTCCGTAAGCACCCGCTCTAATCAACAAGTCTGTTGGTGTAGCCATGAATGGATGACAGGATGGAGTTGGGTGCGGTGGGGGTGGGGATCATGGTGAATAAAAGATATTTCTTTTTTAAAATGGGTGACTGGACCTCACTGAACAGCTGGCCAATGGAAAGAGAACCACACACACACACACACACACACACACACACACACACACACACACACACACACACACACACACTAAAAGAAGAAAAAGAAGGATGGAAAACAAACAAAAAAGGGAAAAGAAAAAAACATTATCACCACACTGAAACCGTCCACAAAGCAAGTATAATGAACCCAAAAGGTCAGCAAGAATCCTGTTCGTTTTTTTTTTTTTTTTTTTCAACGCACGCCGAAAGACAAAATCAAATAACCACAGTAAAACCAGCCAAGACCAATAATTGAAAGTAACTTCGTGTTTTGGACACAGCGCACACACACTCTCTCATACACAGAGATAATGAGGCAGACACAAAGGTGGTGTCCTTAACCCTGACCATTGGCATTAACCCAAAGAACGTGGTATGTACAAAAGTCAGCGCTTCACCCAAGTATACATTCGTGGGTTCATTTCACTGCAATTTTCTGTCTTTTTAAAAAAAGTTATTTTCGTCCAAAAGGGTGAAAATGGGCACCACCGTCATAATCCTGTTTTTTTTTTTTTTAATCATTCTTTTGCTTCACATACGCTGTGTTGCTTTTTGCACGGAAACAGCGCCGAAAGAGTCTGGAGCATTACCATGAACAACAGACAGATGTTTGAAAATATTTGTGACAGTAGGACAAACAAATTGCGTTTAAGTACAGAACGTGTATAAAAATCACAGTAAACATTGTTCTGTTTTAACGGACTTTTGCCCCCATAATTTAGAAAGAGAGTGGGTTGGTTACCGCCAAGGACACAGACAAACAAAGCACAGGACAAAACATCGCCAAGGACACAGACAAAGTACAGGACAAATCACATTGTGTTTTGTCCTGTACTTTCTTTGTCTATGTCCTTGGCGGTAACTAACCCCGTCTCTTTCTAAATTTTGCTTCATTTTCCGCCCTCAGTCACTCCGTTTTGAAACAAACTTTTTTTTCCATAACCAGTCTCTCTCACAAACGCTTGAGTGATGATCGTGCATTAGAGATCACAAACATTACGTCATTTGTCCCGGTCTCGAAGATTTCCAGTGTGCGTTCACTGTAATGCGCGCGCACGCGCACGAAACATTCATTCTTATCTCAGTATGTTTATTCATCTATTTTTGTGTTTGTTTCCGTTACAGTAGAAGGAAGGGCACATCGAGGAAAACACTGGATTGCAAAATTCATCGTCTGTTGTGAAGGTAACAAACGAGGTAGCCAAATGTGCAGCAGTCTTGATATTGTTTCTTTTGAACACTTGATTATCAACTAATGCTTTCAAAACACAGCCCACAAAATGTCTTTCTGTCCTCAAGACTTGATTCCATTCTACTGGAAATGCTCTTTAAGTTATATATATATATATATATATATATATTATATTATATACATATGTATATGCATATGTACATATATGTATGTGTATAATATGTATTTTGTTTTCTTTTTAAGAAGAGAAAAAAGAGGTAGGAAGGGAATCACATTCTAGATGTTTTGACAAAATCAAAATATCAATATCCTGAGGGAAAAAAATTGTTTCAGGTTTCCGTGTGATTTTTCATTTCTCAGCACGTTCTTTTTCATGTTAAGGCCAGGTTCCGAGTTAAGACACTAGGAAGCATGTTGACAACCCCGTACGATTCCGTACCCGGCTCTTTGGCGGATGATGGGACGGCGACCCCAATTGTAACTCTTCGTACAAGTCCTTCAAAGGATCCTTCGAAGGGACTTCTGCAAGTGACAGTCAGTACAGTGACTTGTCCAATCAGAGCTTGGACTCATGGTGTGGTCTACATTAAGAGCAATTGTCTGTAGAACATCATGTCCTCTCTCTCTCTCTTTCTCTCTCTCTCTCTCTCTCTCTCTCTCTCTCTCTCTCTCTCTCTCTCTCTCTCTCTCTCTCTCTCTCCAAAAATGAAAAATTTCGTTTATCCTCTCTCTCTCTCTCTCTCTCTCTCTCTCTCTTCTCTCTCAGATTCAGATGTTTTATTCTTATAGGCCTTGGCCCCTCAGAAGGGGGATATACATGAAACACAATAAAGCCGCATCACCAGATTCAGTATAATAATTACATTACATAAACGCTTCGCCTTTTGAAAGCTTTATACAGATAAACAGCAAACTGTTTTACAATGCTTTCATTCTTAGATGACATTAACAAGACAAGCCTGAACAGACAAGGTCTTGTATAAAATTTCCGTGGAATGAATTTTCCTCTTAAATCTTGTAATTCTGGACAAGTTAATGCAAAATGCACTTCATCTTCTCTTGACTGTCGACATAATGGACATAGCAGATCAGAATTATTGATTTGTTTATAACGATAATGATGAACAAAAATATCAGACACTCCAGTTCTAAACTTAGTCATTATAAACTTTAGGTGCCTGTCCATACGCATTGACATGTACATTGGGAGAGAATGAAGATCATTAAATGTTCTATAAAAACTAAACCTGTTACTATTTTGAACATGGAAATTCCAGTCTTGCCATCTACATACGATAAGTCTTTCTTTAAACGTACGGACAAAGTTGTTCATATCTCCGACACCTTGGTTAAGCCACACATACCCAAAACCATATTCGTATAATTTCATTCTAACATGCGACACCCAGTTCATCTTGCCTCTGTTATCTAGTTCTAACAGCATTTTTTACGCTTTATAAGGCAATCTATGTTCAGCCATCTGAGTTAGTTTTTAGCCAGTACTTTACACATTTAACAGTGGAGTGCAAAGTTTATGGGGTATCTGTCAGTCTCACCATACACAAGATCATTTGGTGTTTGTGGTGAGACACCCAAAAACTTTTTTAAAGCAAATAAATGAACCTTTTCGCATTGTGCAGCTCCAGCATCAAGACCCCACAGTTCAGCCCCGTATTGTAACATAGGCAGGATTTTAGCATCAAACATTTCAAAAACAAGGCAAGAGATTCATTGTTAAGCATCGACAATTTCTTCATAATACATAGCAATGCGTTTTTGGCTCTGCAAGCAATATCTTTACATGCAAAAGTGAAACTTAATCTTGTAGAGAAATATATCCCTAAGTACTTATATACATTTACAACAGGCATATGTATTGCATTATATGTCCATTTTTCTCTAGCAGCGAGATAACCGCCTTTTCTGAAAACAATTATGTTACTCTTACTCATATTTACTTTCAACTGGAGTGAATCAGCTGCCCTTTGCAAACTATTCAACTGAGTTTGGAGGTCTATTACAGTCTCTGATATTAATGCAACGTCATCAGCAAGAAGTAAAATAAATATTTCAAGAACATCATTTACAAAATGGGCACCATGTTTTCCAAAGCTTATGACTTTGGAAGTCAACTCATTAATAAATAAAGAAAACAAAACTGGGCTGCAAACATCACCCTGCTTAACACCAGATGTACAGTTGATATAATCTGTTAAAGCAGCACCACATCGCACCCTTGCCTTTACATGGTCATACATACTCATAATACATTTATACATCTTTCCATGAATTCCGTTTTTCAACAAAATAGGCCAAAGTATAGTTCTATTAACAGAATCAAAGGCTTTCTCAAAATCGATGAAAGCAACATACAATTTACGATTCAGACAAAACTGTTTTTGAACGAAAGCTAATAATGTGAACATATGGTCTATTGTGGAATGATTTTGTTTAAATCCAGCTTGAAACTCACCTGTAATGTTATTATCCTCAACCCAAACTTGAAGTCTTTTATTAATAATTGTACTATACAATTTACTACATACATTACACAGCGAAATTCCTCTGTAGTTATTTGGATTCATAACATACACCCTTTTTATATAATGGTAAAACAATTGATTCACACCAGCTTTCAGGGTATATGCCTCTATTAAACAGGGAATTGAAAAATTTAACAAAAAATTCCATTACTAAGTTTGATTTGGAAGCATTTTTGATAAATTCCCCTATAATTTTATCAGGTCCAGCCGCCTTGCGATTTTTCAGTGTCTTTAAAGCGCTCAAAATTTCTTCTGCTGAGATAGGCTGATTCAAATCATTTCGCTATCACTATCGTCGGATTCATCACCATCGTCATCACAACAATCGTCCCCTGTCTATAGCACTATATCGATTTCCAAAAGCACGTTGGTTACTAATATCTTCTCCCTGAATCAGATCATTATCAAATTTGTCTTTTCTTTCTAACAATTCTTTAAAATGTACATACCAATCGTTTATGCTAATATCATTCAAAGGCTGCCCTTCTTGTCTTGGAAATTTTACGCACAGATTTCCAGAATTCCTGTTGGCTATTTACCGAAGTTAATAAATTATTGAGCAAAGTGTCATTGAACTGCTTCTCTTTCTCTTTAACAAATGTTTATATTCACGCCTTGCTATACATAAAGAAGTGCGATCGGGTGGAGACAATGTACGCTTAAATTTGTTCAACAAACTGCGTACAGTTCTTTTGGCCACACGACATTCATCATCATACCAGTCGTCCTCTTTCACGCCCTTACCAATGTGTACCTGTTTCTTCATAAAGTCTGCAGCAGTTTTTATACAATGATTAAAAAGCTCAAGTGCCTCGTTAATATTTTCATCAATCAAAGTGATCGCCATTTCAAACTGAATTTGCATTTCATTTGAACAGATGTTGTCTATGAACATACTGCTGTGGGCTTCGTCCCATATAAACTTTTCCAAAACCTGAACATTACCATTATCTTTTGAACATATCTTATTATTCTTAGGGAAATGAATACATAACTCCAAAGGCAAATGATCAGATTCGATCCTGTCAGACACATTCATTCTACTGCTATCAGAAATTATTGAGAACAGATCATTCGACAGTAAAAAATAATCATCTACACTGCTACATTATCCGATATGTACGTGTAATGACCTTGAAGGTCACCCTGACACATACCATTCAAAATACACAGTTTAAAACAGTGCACATGTTGAGTAACATTTTGCCATAGTTATTAAGCACATGGTCTTCAGAATTTCTGTTCAAGTTCAAAGGACACTCAAATGTTGATTTCATAATCACACTCATTAGTTACAAAATCACTAGAAATGTTTGAAGTTCTACTATTTAAGTCTCCATTTATTACTATATAAGCATCATGTTCTTCATTACACAGCAAACAGTCACATAAAAAATCTTCCAATAAAGCGACACCATTTCACAGTCAAAATGCACATAATAGGGTGAGTTTTCTGGTGGTATGTAAGCACAAACATACATATGTCTCTATCTATACCGAAAAGACATTTATCCAAAAGAAAGGCATAGAAAAGAGATTTCACACATACAGGTTTGACATAAGGACACAGCTCATTCCTTATAAGGCAGACAACCCGCCTGAGCGTCTTCGCGTACCGACAGTTTAACAGCCGGTCTCAAAAAAACCGTGTACCCTTTAAAAATAGACAATTGAAAATCTTCTACAAACGTCTCAACTAAACAGACAAAATCAAAAGAACAGACATACGAAACAAAATCATGATCATATATTTTTGTAAGCAATCCATTAATGTTCCAATGTAGGAAAGAAAACGGTTTTGATGTATTACACACACTGGCATCATTAAACTCATTTCTCAACTCGGACGAGTTCGGACTATTTACATTTTCATTCAACACACCCACGGCATCACTGTCCACGTGTTCAGATGACACAAAAACATCGTCACAGAACACGGGTGCACAGTTTTCACGTGGCGTCGCCAGCTCACTGCCACTGTCGTGCGGTGACAAGGTAACCGGTGTCGCCTCAGTTGACGTTGCCTCCACAGCCGCGGACAAAGATCGGGGATGAGAAAGGGACCGGCCGGACCCTATTTCATTGGCACGAGATGGTCACCTGAGTCCAACATATACCGGATACCGTCCACTAACAGATGATCATGGATCATGGTGGCCCGTTTCCCTTCACTTCGCGCCTGAATCTGAATCTGAATCTCTCTCTCTCTCTCTCTCTCTCTCTCTCTCTCCTCTCTCTCTCTCTCTCTGTGTGTGTGTGTGTGTGTGTGTGTGTGTGTGTGTGTCTGTGTGTGTGTGTAACACACAGACACATACACAAACACGCGTACTCTCGCATACACTCAACCACACATTCATGCACCACACACACACACACACATGCGCAAAAACACACGCACACACACACACACACACACACACACACACACACACACACACACACACACATCGCGCGCGCGTGCATGCACACACACACACACACACACACACACCACACACACACACACACACACACACTGCCGCGCGCGCGCGCATGCACACACACACGCGCGCGCGCAACCGCATACACACACACACACGCACACACACGCACACGCACACACACACACAACACACACACACACACACCACGCACGCACAGAAATGCACTATAACACTATCATGCACCACCACCGATGACAACAGCAACTCAACCCACCGTCTCCAACATCTTTCGTCATCACCACCACCACCAATCAAAGACAACGAAACAACGACGACATTTTTAAGGGGAAAAATAAATTCACTGGATCAGTCGCAAAGTGAGGCGACTGCAGGCGGAAATCTAAACAAATTTGAAAAATTATTGATGAAGCTCCGCTGAAAAACGTTGACAAACGAATCACAAGACAAAACATGACGCATTTTTGACCTCTTAGGTCTTCTTCGGGCAAGACACACAACTTGCCTGAAGAAGACCTAAAAGGTCAAACGCGTCGTGTTTTTGTCTTGTGATTCGTTACACACAACTTGCCTGAAGAAGACCTAAGAGGTCGAAACGCGACGTTTTAGTCTTGTGATTCGTTACACACAACTTGCCTGAAGAAGACCTAAAAGGTCAAACGCGTCGTGTTTGTCTTGTGATTCGTTACACACAACTTGCCTGAAGAAGACCTAAGAGGTCGAAACGCGACATTTTAGTCTTGTGATTCGTTTACACAAATTACCTGAAGAAGACCTAAGAGGTCGAAACTCGTCGTGTTTTGTCTTGTGATTCGTTTGTCAACGTGTTTCAGCGGAGCTTTATCAATAATGTTTCAAATATGTTCACTGGGATAGGCCACATGATAGAGCACATGAAAAGTGTTTCCAGCCCAAATGAACACAGCTTCTTTAAAAGGATGTGGATGGGCGGGAGAATGGGTGGGAGGAGAAAGGGGAGAAAAACTACAACGACGACTACTAACTACCAATTCTACTACTACTACAGCGACGACTACAGCGACAATACCATCAAAAACATTTGCTATTTTGTAGTGTTTTTTTAACTCTTTTTTTTTTTTTTTTTTTTTTTTGCTTTTAACAAGTGAAGCATGCAAATAATAACCCACAAACGCATTCAGTGTTAATTGAGAGAAGACAGAATTCAGACAGACAGAAGAGAGAGAGAGAGAGAGAGAGAGGGGAGGAAAGAGAGAGAAGCAGGAAGTGTGGGTTTGTGTGGGGGGGGGGGAAAGACAGAGAGATGGGGAACGGAAAGAGAGTCGTCATTGAAACCCATTTTTTTAGCACTTTTTCATTTCGCAATATAATTTTTCTTCGCAGAATTAAAAAAATATTAACCAAAAAAATGAGGACGGAGGGAAATATGAACAAAAAAAGTCATATAGAAACAGGAGTATTTCCCCGACTTGCATTAATGGGTTTTAAAAAAAAAAAAAACCGAAACAAAAACCGGACCACAACACAGGACAAGCAATTGCAAAAGCTCTTCAACAACCCCTTTTGGGGGAGGGTGGGTAGGGTTGGGGGGGGGGGGGGGGGGGGGAGAGGGGGGTTTCGCATAACGTTTGAAAATTTTCCCCGGACTAGGGGCAGGGTCCCGTGATGGGACTAAACCATCAACTCATCAAACCCTTGGGGAAACTAAACTGACAAAGGTTGGGGGGGTCGCAACCAACCCCCAAAGTTTTTTTTGGTCCCCTTTTTGGGACAAACGTCCTTTTCTCATTTCCTGAAATGTTTGGAAGGGCGCACGCTGGCAAAAAACCCCCCCTTCCCATGCAAACCCGCCATTTGAGACTACGAGGACAGGTTCTTTGTCCCCAAGGACATGGTGTTTGTTGTTTGACCCCCTTATCCCCCTTTGTCTTTTTTGCAAATTTTATTCACAACGGTTTTTTCACCTTTCACACCCTAAAGGCAAAACCGTCGGCGGGGATGGAGCCAACATTTCAAACAGTAAAAGGGGAGGGGGAGGGAAAATATTAATCGGTCTTCATATCACCAAACGCACCACGTTAAGATCGACGCCCCAAATGGAACTTTAGTCAGGCCCACCCCCGGGTTCGAATTTCCCCAAAGTTCTGGCTGCAAACCCTTTTTTGTGACCGAATCTGTTTCTTCTTCTTTTCTCTTCTCGTTCTTTTCTAGGTGGTGATGCCACTGTTGCCCCAAGGGCTGCGTGTGTGGCCCGATTTCGCGTGAAACGGGAACGTGATTGGGGGAAGGGTTCCCAGATATCACGATTTTTTGGGAAGGGGGTCTTTCAGAGTCAAAGGGCAGAAAAAAGACAAAAAAAAAATGGATTTTCGAGTTTAGGTAGGAAAAATTTTTTTTTGGGTGCAATTGAAATCTTTGGCCTTCTTGACTTTTTTTTTTCTTAAATTTCTTGGAATATTTTCACAAAGTATTTTTGAGCCCATTTTCCCAGATTCACGATTGCAAGTTCGGAAAAATCTGGGAAGCGTTCCCAGAATCAGGAAAATCGGGGAAGGTTTCCCCAGATACACGGTTCCCAATATTATACGAAGGGCCCCCCGAATTTTTCTTCATCCCCCCCATGCGTCTCGTGTGTATAGCCAAGGTCATGATAGTGGGAACTGCAGCCCTTTTTTGTTGTCTTGCCGGCGGTTGGA
>JAMYXO010006571.1:0-13394 GCA_033310375.1 Conus canariensis | reverse complement strand
AGGAACGGTGTATAGGGAAAACCCCAAAGGGCAGAGGCAAGACCCTGAGGTGAACGGGGTCTGGGATTTTTTTAGATAAAAAAGGCTCTAGCGGCCCGTAAATAAATCCCCTGCCGTGCCCCAACTTGGGAATCAAATTAACGCCCTGTAAAGAGGGAAAAGGGCGTTTTCTGCCCCCCCAATCCGTTTTAGCCACTCCCAGGGAGGATATTCATTTTTGGGCACAATGTTTTAAACTTCTGAATATGGTTTTAAAAATTAAAATTTTTTGGTCAAAGGTAACACCCAAAATTTTGGTTCTGTGACACGGGTTTTTTACCTTTCTAAAAAAATTTTTCCGGTGGGGGAAAAATTTTGTCTGAAATTGTAAAGGGGATGCACCCCGGTTTTAACTGATGAAAACTTGAACCCATTTTTCGACTGCCCACTTTTGGGACTTTATAAACAAAACAACTGGAGCTGGGCGTTTTTCACCAGCAAAATGTCCCAATGCAAAAAGGGGCAAAATAAACAACAAAAAAAGCTCGGGAACCGGGTTACAAAATTTTACAATCTCTTTTTAATTTTTATACAAAAAAGGGGCTGGGGAAAGATACAAACCCTGTAAAAACCCATTTCCTGCTCATGAATTTCTGCAATTTTTGTCCCCCAAGGGAGGGGGAAAGGACCCTGTCTCCCCAAAAACTTTTTTTTTGAACCGGGGAAATTGCCACGGAAACCCACCCGATGGGGGCCCCTGACGGATTCCGAAATTCCACGCGTGTCTTTAGGCCTTCTCTATGTCAAAAAAGGGGCAAAAACCATGCTTTTTACCCAAAAAAAAAGATTTTTCGAATAGGGGTTTTCCCAAATTCAAATTAAAAGGGTTTCCCATGTAGATGATGCTTTCAAAAACCACCCCTGTTCTATGGCTAAAAGCCCATCATTTCCAATTTCCACATGGGCCAAAAACCTTTAAACCCTTTTTTTTCCATCTTTTTCCCAAACACGTTTTGTTAACTTTTTGGACGATATTTTGGGTTGGGTTTGAATGACCCTTTCCCCGGGCTTGGGAAGGGGGGAACTTTTTACCCCCCTTTTCCATAAAAACGGGGAAAAGACCCGACGTCCAAACGGGGAAAAAAAAAATTTAAGCAGAATTTTAAGACCTGGTCGGGAAGGGTTTGTTTTAAGAGTTGTTTTAATGAAATTTCAAAAGGGCCCGGGAGCAGAATCATGCACGCCGCGGCAACTTCATTTCATTTAGTTTAAAGGGGAAATTGAAAGCCCTTTTTGAGGGGGGTGGGGAAAAGCCCAAGCTTTTTTTTTTCTGCTTGCGTTTTGATCTTTAAAAACGGGGTGGTTTTTTGGACTAGAGAAGATTTTTGGTTTTCCTATGGGGGAAGTTAGCAATTTTAGCCACAGCGTTTGTCAGAAATTGAGGGGGTATCATCTTTTTTTAAAAGGGTTTTAAATGTACTGTTCTTCCCCCAAATTTTTTTTAAACTCCCCAAATTTTTTTTTTCCCTTGGAAATTTTTGATGTAAAGGGAAGAGCAAAAATTTCTCCAAGACACCGTCTATTTCCTCTACAAACAAACCTGGGCCTTTGGTTTTTTCCTCTGAAAAATTGAACATCGGGGCCCGGGATGCTAAAAGACAAAACTTTGGGGCCCTTTTGCGAACGTTCCCAACTTCTTCCCAATCCGGGTTGAACCATGGCGTACCGGGAAATTGCGGACCTGGTTTTTGAAAAGTGGGATGGAAACTCTCGCACATATAAAAAAAAACTTTTGTAAAGGCCCCCCCCGCGGGTTTTTTCCCTGTTTGGGAAAGAGGATTTCACCCTCTATTTATCAGTTAGGGCTGAACGAAAAAAAACCCCAAATTACCCCCTTTTAAAGCTAAAATACTGGGGAAAGGAAACAGGTTCCTTCAAAACGGAGAAATTTTTAAAGGGGGAAAAGGGTCGCCCCCCGTGCAGATCATCGTAAACCCTAAACCTTTCATAGTCTAAACTAATTTGAAGGTTTCACACACTGAAAAACCCAAACAAAAAGAGTACCATTTGAAGAATCATTATTTTTGGTGTTTTTGTCATTTAGACAACACAACCCCATTCTTTAAAAAATCTTTTCCAAAACAAAACCCCCCGAGGGGGAAGGAATATAGCCCCCCAAAAGGGGGGATTCCCCCTTGAAGTCTCCCAAAAAAAAAAAGGGACGGGGAAAAGTGATCTTTTAGATCCTGACTTTTTTGTTTTAAAATTTTTTGTACCAAAGGGAGGACAAAAAATTTTAACAGAAAAATTTTAGGGGTTTTATTGAAAGAAATTCCTGGCCGAAACCCAGCTTTTTAAGGGAAAGTTTTTAAAAGGGAACTTGGCTGAAAAATTTAAAAATCGGTGAAAAAAAGGGGAAACCCCCCCCATGCCCCAGGGCCAGTATCCGTGGGTAAACAAAAAAACCTACTGAACTAAAGCCTGCCAATGAAAAATTTTTCCCGGGTTCTCAAAAAATTTTTCCCCTGCAGCGCAAAAACCCTTAGGTTTTGGGGGTCAGAACCCCCCCCGCTGGAGTTCCTCATTTTTGGAAAGAATGCCTTTTATTTTCCAATGAATAAGGGCCATGACAAAAAAAAGGGAAAAAAAATTACCCCCTCTCTTTGTCCCATCACCTTCTACTCCAAAGGAAAAAAGCGATTAAAGGGAACGGGGAAATTTCCACCTTTTTGGGCTGACAAGGACGATACTTTTTTCCCCACCCCCAAATGGACGAGGGGGAAGGGGGAGCTTCATCAAAGGTCGATTTTCGGGGGGTTTTCCCCCAAAGAAAAAGAGCAAAAAACCCTTTTGGGGCCACCCTTTCCCAGAGGGCCCTGGGTTTGGGGGAAAGGGGGGTTTCAGACCCTCGAGGACCCGGGGGGGAGGTGGATTTTAAGCCTCCCCCCCAAAGGGCACTGTTTTAAATTTTTGGGGGCTTTCTTTTTACACGTCTTTCGTACATTTTTAGGCCCTGTTGCTCTGCCGGTCATGATGCTGGCACCCGGGCCTGAAGTTGAACAGTTTCAGTCTGAACACCGACACAAAACCAGGGGCTCCCCTTGCGACATCACATATGTTTTTGCAAAAGGGGGGGCTGCCCAAATTCTGCAAAAATTTCCTTCCCCTCAAAGAACGAAATTCGATTCTCGGGTGCGTACCTTCTGGTTCTGGGCCCGGGAAGGGCCCAGACGGGACAGCCCCTTCGAGAAACCCAGAGGGTTTTGCCTTTACATTTTTATGCAACCGGGGGGAAATTTCACAGGGAACCTTCTGCACTGGTTTTGGGGGAAATTGCCACAGGGCCTCCTGCTGTCACCTGTCCTTAATTTTCCCCTTATTTTTGGCTTTTAAAAGCATCGCAAAGGGGAAGGAATGTAAAAGGAGAGGGGAACCCTCAAAAAACCGACCTTCAAACACACGGGGAAGTTTTTTTGTACAGAAAGTTAGAAAAAAAGTATTTTTTTGGCACCCCCGGTTTTGGTCTTTTCGTGCCAAACCCGGTGGACGGGGGCCCACACCCGGGGGAAGCCAGTTCTGCCCCTTTTTTTCTAACTCGGAAACCCAAAAAATTCACGACACCTAAATGGCCCCCTTTTGCTTGAATTAAATTTTTTTGGGTTGGGTGTCCTTTTGATTGGCCTGTCAACCCAATGTCGTCGACTTGAAACAACGCAAAATTTCTTTTTTTTTTTGAAATTTCTATAAAAAAGGGAAACCCCGTTTTCGTACCCCGTTTAAAGGGATTTGGGTACGCCCGGAGGTCCTTCTACCCCTCGAAATAAAAAAGGGGACTAAAACCCATTCACCCCACAAAAGAGGGCAAAGCTTCGTCCACACCCCCCCATAAACCACCCAAAAAAGGCCCAAAAAACCCCAATGCTGTCCTTATTTCTTTACCGAGTCCCGAGCCCCAAAGTTCAGCCTGGGGAAAAATTTTTCTTTTCCGTTTTTTGTTGGGGATGACCATATTTTTGGGATTTTTTAAAAAGTTCATCCCTGCCTACCCACCCACCATGGAGCCATAAAGGGGGGCCCGGGTAAAGGGGGAAATTTCCGGGCTTTTTCCCCCTTTCCGGGGTTTCCCAGCGGGGTATAACCAGATAGAACAAAACTAACCTTTTCCGCCAAATCAACACATCCCCCCGGGGACAGAGGGGGAAAACACTTAAAAAGGTTTTCCCCAAGGCCCCCCCAGCCAAGAACACCCATTTTGCCCCAACCTCACGAGGGGCCCAGGGGTTTGACATAAAAACGGGCCAAGTATGCCACCCTCTTAGAGGATCCGACCAAATATTGTTAAAGAACAGCAGGTTCTCTCAATCACCGGGCCCCCAAATCCCCTCCTCCCCCCCCCCCCCCCCCCCCCCCCCCCCCCCCCCCCCCCCTTACGGGATGCACCGCCCCGCAAACACGGGGCCCGAAGAAGACCCCAGAGAAAAGAAGAAGTGTTTCCAAAGAAGGTTTGGGAAAGGGTAAAAAAAATTTTTAAAAAAAAAAACAGATAAAGACCGGGTAGGAAAAAAACCCTAACAAAACAGGGGGCTGAAGTTTCTGGGGGAAACCCTTTTGGGGGGAAAAAGGGAAAATATAAAAGACACATGGGCAAAAAACGGGAAAATAAAAAAAGGGGGGGCCGGGTTTTGTCGAAAAACCCCCCCGCCACGAAAGGGCCGGCCCGGGGGGGCTATTGGGAAAGATTAAACAAAGTGATACACAATTAACAAACGATGATGGGAGGATTTTAAATTTAGGGGCAGACAAAATAGCTACCCGTATGGGGTAAAAGGGAAACCCATAAACTAAGTAAAACAAAAAAAGGGGTATTTACCAGTAACCCAACAAACACGAGCATATAAATAAATATATATATAATATATTTATATATATAAATATAAAAATATAACATTTTTTCCCCCCAAACTACAAAAATTGTTTATCAAAATTGTTTGGTCAAACTGTGGGAGATTCATTTTTAAAGGAAACTTGGGCTGCTGTCAACACTTCATAACTGAAAAAGCGGGGGTTTAAAAATTAAACCCCCCCAATAAAAAAAGGCTGACCATTTCTGACTTTTACTTTCTTCTGATCCCCTTGAAACCCCAAATAATCTTTAAAGCAGGCTCATAATACCCCTTTTCATTTAAAACTTTTTAAACAGAGCAAAATTTAGATATTCAGAAAATTAAATTTCCTTACCAAAATTTTCCCTTTTCGCTGTACTTTTCTATATTTCCGCTGGCTGCTTTGGGTGCTGCGGGATTCGTTTTAAAAACCTTTAGTGGTGAAAATAGCGCAGAATTTAGCGTGGTATATCCCCATTTGTTCCCCTGGGGAGAATAGACACTATCAGCTTGCTACGGGGGCCGACCCCAGCGTGGGAAAGGGCTTGGAGCAGGAAAAAGAATGGGGATTTTCCCCGGGGGGGGGTTACAAGGGCCCCAAATGGATTTAGGAAGGTTTTTTTATATCAAAAACCCACATTTCCCTAATTTCCATTCTTTTTTATTTTCCCCCCCCCCTTTTTTTCTTACCCCCCCCCCCCCCCCCCCCCCCCCCCCTTTTTTTTTTTCGTTGTTTTTTTTCTTTGTCGATCATAGTGTAATGAGGGAAAATTGGGTTTCCATACGGGCCCTTAACGTAAAAGACAAAAAACATTGTAAGCTTGCACGCGTTTTTAACCCCTAATACAAAAATTAAATTTTTTTATTAAAATTATTCAAAACACATATGTTTCAGATATGCTGGCACAAAAACTTCTATCTAACCATCTAAACCAAATTTTCTTTAAAAGCAATCCCCGCAAATATATTAAATTTTATATATATAAAAGAAAAGAGAGAGAGAGAGAGAGAGAGAGAGAGAGAAAAGAAAGAGAAGAGAGATCAATGTATTGCACACCTAAGACGTTTTAAAAAATGCTCAACCCCCCTTGGGGGGCAACATTTGTTAAAAAAATGTTAAAAAGGAAAATTAAAATACTCTACAAATTTGTTTCAAGGGGGGGCTATCTTCCCGGGTGATATTTGGGTTGCCCCCGCCGGGGTTATATAGCTTGGGGGGGCCCATTTTCAGCTATTTCACTGTGGGTTTGGGGGGGTTTATTTTTTTTTTTTTAAGGTTTTTTAGTTATTGGGGTTTGGGGGGTGTTTACTAAAAAACGATTTCCATTTTTGCCTGCAGTTGTTTTCTATTTTTGTTTTTTGTGTTTAAAGTTTCTAAGTGTGGTTTTCATAGTTTCACCATTTTTTAATTAAACCCCTAGTTTTCATCTTTTGAAATTTGGCCCGTATGGTGATCCCTTTTTTTTGGAAATTTTTCCCGGGTATATTGGGAGGTTTTTTTTTCGTCTTTAAGTTTCCAAATTTTTGCTAAAATTTTTTTTGGTTTTTTTTTATTTTTCTTTATTTAAAAGACTGGGTTTTTGGGGTTTTCATTAACTTGGTTTTTTAAGTTTTTCGAAAACCCCCTGTATGTTTCTTTTTCATTTTCTGATGGCACAGTGGCTTGGGGAAAGATATTCCCTTTTAAAGGGGATTTGTTTTCTTAGGGGGCACTGCTCTTTTTTTTTATGCAATTGGGAAGATTTCCTTTCTTTACCCTTCCCTTTTCTGTGTTGATTTTTTTTTGTTGGGTGCACAATTTTGGTTTTTTGGGGTTGGGGATACATGATATGAAAAGTTTGAAAGGGGGTTTTTTTTTGAATATTTTTGAAAAGTTTGTGGGGTTTTTTTTGGGAAGAAGTTTTTAAGATTTTAAAGGGAAATTTTTTCCCCCATGGTTTTTTTTGATTTCCCCGTTTGGGGGGTTTAAAACCCAAAATTTTTTTTTTTCCGTTTTTTAAATTTTATTTGTGTTGTTTTTCTGGGGTTTTAAAGGGATTTTTAAATTGGGGGGCCCCCCCTTTTTTTCTTGGGTTCTTGGGAATTTTACTGCTCTTTTTTGAATTAAATCTTTCTTCATACAAATTTGAAAAATCTCCGCGGGGATCACCACCCCCCATAGACAAAGAAATCTTTTAAAGGGTAAAATGAAAAAATGAAACAATAATTTAATTCAAAAAATCTTAAAAAACATTTCCAAACAACATTAAAAAAAACCCCCAAATTAAAAAAAAACAAAAGAAAAAAAAGAAAATTTGTGAAGGGTTTATAAAACTAGAATTAAATACAAAATAACCAAAGGAATAAACCCAAATCCTTTAAAAAAAACATTTTAGAAAAACTACAAAAAAACCCCACAAAAATCCCAAAAGATCCCGGGACTAAAGAAAAAAAAAATTTCACATCCCCATAGACCTAAGTTTACGGGAGAAGCACAGCAACAAAAAAGCCTTTTTAACACTCAAAACCACAAACCTAACTTCCACAACAATCCAAATGTAGGGTAATAAACCCCCTCTAAACCGAACTAGGGAAAAATTTAATAAAAAATTTTAAAAAAAAAAATAAAAAAGGTTTAAAAACAAACTCGAATTTCAACCTCTGGAAGAACACAACAAAATTATCCAAAGGTTCAAAAACCCACAAAAAAAACAATACAGTATTTTATTACATTCGCATGAAACTTCTACCCATCCCGAATTTAGGAAAACTCACCAAATCCCCCCCCGGGGGGGGGGGGGGGGGTTTGGGGAAATTTTTCTTTAAAAACCCACAGACATAACAGGGTCCGAAATGGAAAAACCCTCCTCCACACCAAAAAAAAGCACGCAAAAAGCAAAAAAGGGAACTTGGGCAAGAAAACCCAATAGAAACTCAAAATTTGAACGTAACCATGGGATCATATGATGGGGCAGAAAAATTTAACTGGTCGGACAAATTTATGCTACCAACATCAAAAAACTAAATGGAAAAAAATTGGCCCATACAAGACGCGGGCTTGCTGCACTAACCAAAAACCCAAGATCCAACGAGAACCCAAAAAAAAGAACTATGCAAAAAACTTTCAAAACCCCCAATTAAAAATCACCAAATTTACAAAAAAAAAGGTAGTGAAAATACTTAGACTTAAAAACTTGACCTAAAAAAACCACAAAATATAAAAACCCTACAAAAAACCAATGACACACCATCCCATTAAACATCAAAAGTAACCATCCCCTCTTTCTAAAACCCCTACCCAACGGGAAAAAACAAAAGACTACAAATCTGTCATGCAATGAAAGGTATTTAACAACACAGCGTAAAATAAAACCCAAAAGCACTGCCCAAAAAAATGGGGACATTTTTTTAAAATACAATAAACCCAAATTTAAAAACCCAAAAAAAAAGGAAGAAAAACAGGAAAAAAAAATCCTATGGTTCAACCCCCCAAAAAACGGGGAAAATTTAAAACAAAAATAGGGGAAAAAAATTCTTTAAAATCTTTTCAACTTCAATCCCAAAAAAACCAAAATTAAAAAAATATTAAAAAAAAACACCGTCAAACTAAACATACTCATGTATGCCCAAACCCCAAAAACCTAATGGTAGCATCCCAAAAAAACGAAAAAACAACCAGCAAAAAAGGGTAAGAAAAAAATCTTGCAATTGCACAAAAAAGAGCGGGCCCCCCAAGCAACAAAGTCCTTTTTTTGAAAATGTATACCCAAGCCACCTGACATCAGAAAATAAAAAAAAACATACATTGGGATTTTCTGAAAAAAAAAAAAAAAAAAAAAAGGAAAAAAAAAATAAAAAAGAAAAAAAAAAATAAAAAAAAAAAAAAAATACAAACCCCTTTAAAAAAAACCCCAAAACCCCCCCCAATTTCCCAAAACCCCCCAAAAAAAACCCCCCCGCCCAAAAACCCCCCCCCCTTTTTTTCCCCCCCCCCCCCAAGGCCCCCCCCCCCCCCCCCCCCCAAAAACCCCCCCCAAAAACCCCCCCCCCCAAAGCGGTTGGCCACCCCCCCTTCCCCCCAACCAAAAAAAAAAACCCCAAACCCCCCCCCTTAACCCCCCGGGGCCCCCCCTAAAACCCCCCCGGGCCCTTTTCCCCTAAAAACCCCCACCCCCCCCCCCCCTTTTAAGAAAATTTCCTTTTCCCCCCCCCCAAACCCCCCCCCCTTTTTTTCCCCCCCCCCTAAATTTATCCCCCCTTTAAAAAAAAATGAACCCTTTCCCCCCCTTCATTCCCCCTTCACCCCCCACCCCCCATCCCCCCCCCCCTCCCCCCCCCCTCCCCCCCCTCCCCAAAAAAAGGCCCTTTTTTGCCCCCTTCCCCCCCCCCCCCCCCCCCCCCCCCCCCCCCGCCCCCCCCCCTTTTCCCAAAACCCCCTTTCCCCCCCCCCCCCCCATTGGGATTTCCTGTCCCTTCCCCCCGTTCCCCCCCCAACCCCAAACCCCCTTTAAAAATAAAAAATAAAAAACCCAAACAGATTTAAAAAAAAAAATAAAAAAAAAAAATTTAAAACAAAAAACATTTAAACTTAAAGCCCCCAAAAATAAACTACAAAAATTCCTAAAACAAAAAAAGGTTTCACCATACAGAAACTTTCAAAAAGATGCAACCTATTTTAAAAAACTGAAAAAAGGGTGTTTACTAGAAAAACCCCACTTACAATTTTAAAACACTAAAACAAAATTTAGAAAAAACCTGCGGGCAAAAATGAAATCGTTTTTTATAAACAACCCCCAAAAAATTAACCTAAACCTTAAAAAAAAAAAAAAAAACACTGAAAAACCAAAACCCACACGTGAAAATCCCCGCAATGGGGCCCCCCCACACCTATAAAAAACCCCGGGCGGGGGGAAAACCCAAAAAATCTTCCTAAAAATAGCCCCCCAGCTTGAAACAAATTTGAAGTTTTTTAATTTTCCCTTTTTTTAACACTATTTTAACTAATATATAAAAATATATTTTATAAATATTATATATTATCAAAACCTGAAAAAAATTAGACAGATAGTTATACTTTCCCTCTGAGAAAGCAGTTCCTAAAATGAACACACACACACAAAACAAAACCCCTTTTCCTCCCTTTTCCCCCCCTCTCTCTTTTCTCTCTCTCCCCCTTCTCTCTCTCCCTCTTTTGGCAGCAAAATTATAGACAGGTATACATTTTCTGAACAGAAATTTACCAAACCCACCCCACACACCCATAACACACACACACAACAAAACAAACACAAAACACACACACACACACTTGCCCCCGCGAAACCCCCCCATTCCTAAATAAAAAACCTTAAATAGATAAAAAAACCCCATTCTCGTTAAGAAAATTCAAAATGTACACACACCCCACACCCCAAAACAACACACACACACACACACAAACACACACCATTCTCTAAACAAAATTTAAACTAAAGTATTTAGGGGGTCGACAACAAACTTGCGGACCCCTTTCCCGCGGGGGTTCCGGGGCCTTTGGGGAATTAGAAACAATTTCCCTTTTGTCTTCTTTTAACGGGCTTGGAGAATTGTTAGCCATAGAAATCAAAAAGTTTTTTTCGAAAAAAAAAAAGGGAACCTGTTCGGGGGTTTTGTATTCTGAGGGGAAAGGGTACAGCCTGTTTGGGTAGAATGTTAGCTAAGAAATCAAAAGAACGCTGTTCAATAAAAACTTGTTTTGGGGGGTTAAAGGGGCACCCCTTGGAGTGGTGGTTTTACTTTTTTACATCGGGTCGGGGAATAAAATTTCATGATTCTCCCTTTGGCTTCCTCCCAAGCTTTTAGTAGTTATCGGGGCCCGATTTTCTCATTTCACCGGGGAAGAAAACGAAGGGTTTTCCTCCCTCCGACCTGAAACTGCAATTCCTCACAGAGGCCCCACTACCTCCCAAAGGGACAAAACACACTAAAAAAGGTTTTTAACAGACCTTTTTCATTGCCTGGGTTTTTTTTGTCAAAGTTATTTTAAAATTTTATTTTTACAGATCGCAAAAATTTTGTTTGATTTTTTTGTTTTTTTTTTGTTTTTTTACCTTCGCGAATAGTTTTTTTGGGGAACAAAATTTAAAAAGGGCAAAATTAAAAAAAATAACAAATTTACGTATTTTTTGAAGAAAAAAAAAATTGGGAAAAAGGGACTAACAATGGGGAAACCGAAAAATTTTTGAATGGCCAGGGTCAGCCAAGAGTTCCAAGAAAACGACCCAAGCTGGCGGACGGGCCCCAAACAAAAATCATTTTTTGGGCAGAGTAACACGGGAAGCCACACACAAAAGATTTTTTCTGTCCCTTTGGGGACTCAACCGCCAAGTATTTTTTCTCAAACGCCAAAATTCACTCAAAACCAAAGTTAATGATTTGGGGCGAAGGCCCAATTAAAAAACAAATGGTGAAAAAAATGATTCGCCAGATGAAAAAAAAAAAAAAGAAATTGATGAAACAAACTCCACCCCCTGGCCCCTTCTTCAGGGCCAACAACAACAAACAAACAAGGGAACAAAAAAACTTTAAAAGAGGGGGAATGTGTACGTAAAAACGATTTTTTTCCGCCCCTTTAAAGAAAAAAAGTTTAAAAGTATGGAAATGGAAAAAAACTAAAAAAGGGCAAACAAATTAAACAAAAACAAAACGTTCCCAAAAACAAAAAAAAAAACCGACGTAGATTTTTCCTTCCCAAAAATTTCATTAAAAAAAAAACTTTGGGAATAAACCGTTTTCCTGTATTTTTGAATAGAACCTTTTGTTTAAACCCATGCTGAGTCCTTTTTCCCTCCCCCTAAACGAAGACTCCCAGACAGCGGGTTTTCATTCGGTTAATGACATTTTTCCCCCAAAGCCTTAACCTGAACCCACCTACGATTATGGGGGTTTTTTTCCCAAAGTGCCGCGGGGAAAAAATCACAATCCAAAAAACCCAAGGGGGGGAAAGTGGAGGGAGGGTGAACGTTTTAAAAGGGGAAAAAAGGGAGGAAAACATAAAAAAAAGAACCAAACCCAAAAATTTAAATAAAAAAAATGTGAAAATTACCTTTAATTTTAAAAAGGCCATGCCCTAAAAATTGAAAAAAACGGGAAAGAAAAAATTAAATGGACCCCAACAGACTGGCAACAAAAAGTGACAGCTTGTTTAAAGGGAAAATTTTCTAGGTATGATAATTGCGGGCGGGGGTCAAAACAAAAAACCCAACTTCAAAGAACTGAGCTGTGACATAAACACAAAAAACCATTGAAGAAAGAACCCTAGACCTGGGGGTTCTTTTTCAGACGGGTCACAAAAACAAACAACAAACACTGGAAGTAAATATTTTTGTAGGAAAACGAAATGTGGCCAAACAAGTGCGAACAAAAAAGAAGAGTGTTTAAACCCTTTCATTTTACAACTAAATTTTTCCAAAACCCCCACAGTAAAAAATTTGCTTTCCCTTATATGATTTCAAAATAATTGATTTTGGTACACTTAAATAACAATAATATTCTCCAGGTCCCACAGTTTCACAAATAGTTTCGTCAACAACTTAGTCAAAAAAGTGCCAAAAAGAAATTTATCAGAAAAATAAAACGCCCCTTGTCCTTTCAAAATTTTACAGCCGTTTTTCTTTTCTGTTTGGCCCCAGCAATGCCCACAAATTTTTTTAAACCGTCTCAACCCCCAAAACGTCAATTTACAAAATATATTTGGGGCATGTACTCCCCATTAAAAAAAAAAACAGTTTTTCAAAACCCAAAAATTTTTAAACCTTAAATTTTCTTCAAAAAAGAAACCCCCAATTTTAACCCCAAAATTAATTTTCCCTCTTTTTTTATTTTTTTAATTTTTTAAAAAATTTAAAAAAAAATTAAAAATTATTTTAACCTTAAAAAATTTTAATTTTTTTTTTTATTATTTATTTAATTTATATTTTAAAATTTTTCTTATTTTTTTTTTTTTTTGGGGGGGGGGGGGGGGTTTTTTTTTTTTTTGGGGGGGGGGGGGGGGGGAAAATAAATTTTCCAAAATATCTCTATTTGTGAATGAGCAAACTTCTTTTTTCCCTTCTTTTCTTTTTTTTTTTCCACAGTTCTTCCTAAAGTTTCACCAGCCCAATCAAAGGCCATTTAATAAACCTTTAAAAAGTAACAGTCCCCATCTCCATTAAAAAACAAACAAACAAAACCTAGGGGCTTTGGGGCCCCACAACGCATCGACGCACACGCCCCCTGCCCCGGTTCCCCCAGACAACTGACCACCCCTCCAGGGATAAGCCAGTCATCTTGTCCCTTTCGATCAATCTTTAAAATTTACGTTCCCCTGTGACATGCTGAAAGGGTCTCGTGACTAGGTGGGCCAAAGCACACGAGGATAAACAACCCCTTCTCTTTAAACAGTCTCCCGGCAGAAATTTTTGGCGTTTCCTCGAAAGACTCTTTTCACATGCCACACAAAATAAAAACGACCAGGGAAACCCTTCTGAAAAATCTTTTATATACTATTCTGTGTACTGTGTGAAATTTTTTGTG
>JAMYXO010006570.1:2500-13395 GCA_033310375.1 Conus canariensis | reverse complement strand
ACACACCCCACACACACACCACACACACACACACACACACACACACACACACACACACACACACGGGCACACCCACGGACGACACGCACACATGACAACGGACAGACCTCACAGAAAGCAGACAGAGATTCCATCCTCATGGTCCTGTGCTGTGTGTCTGTGTGACTGATTCTGTGGCTCTGCAGAACCAAAGCAGCTGGCCAGTGTTCTGTGATAGAGAAGGATGAGCCCATTTCTGAGGGTGACACGGAGCGCCAGGGGCACAGATGGAGTGTTGGTAGTCCTTAACCTGATTTATACTCAGGTGTACAGAACAGCATGGGGGTATCAATGCGAGTGCGCGCGCGCCTGTGCGTGCGCGTGGGCCCGCGCGCGCGCGCGCGCACGCACACACGCACGCACACACGCGCACGCACGCACACACACACACACACACACACACACATATACACACACACATTACAGGATGTAAGAGAGAGGGGAGAGAGAGAGAGAGAGAGAGAGAGAGAGAGAGAGAGAGAGAGAGAGGTGTGTGTGGTGTGTGTGTGAGAGAGAGAGAGAGAGACAGAGAGAGACAAATGGAATGAGAGAGAGAGAGAGAGACAGAGACAGAGAGAGAGAGAGAGAAGAGAGAGAGAGAGAGAGAGAGAGAGATGTTCGCTTTATTTTTGGCAGTAGAGCTCATGTTCATTTTTTGTAATTGCTTCTATTTTATTTCTTGCAAGAGGAGAAGTCAGAGAGAGAAAGCGGAAGCGGAAGCGGAAGTTTATTCAGTGTAGGCCATAGCCCATTCTGAAGGGGGTACAATATCTTGATAATACACTTTTCAATTAAACAATGAATAGTTAATTATATAACATAACATGACAGCTGAGCATTGATCTATCCTAATCGCATTATCCAATACAACTTTAACTGAGTAATACAGTGCGTCTTTTAAATGCTTTGTACAAATATATGCAAACATTCTTCAGTGTTATTTCATTTCGATTTGCCATGAGCAGTACGACATTAAACAGACATGGGTTTCTGAGATATTTAGGGGGGATAAAATCATTTCGCAAATCTTGGAAGGCAGGACAACACAACAAAAATGCTGCTCATCTTCCGTGGCATTCTTACACAGTGGGCACATCCTAGCACCTTCATCAGCATTAGTATACCGATACTTATGTGTACATATATCAGCTATTCCAAATCTCATCTTTGTCATATAATTCTTTAAGTGTCTGTCAACATCAAGCAAAAGATATGCTTCACAATTTCTAGACGACTTAAATGTTCTATAAAAAGCATACCTGTCACTGTTTTGAATGTGTTCCTCCCATTTTTGCCATCTATTATCGATCAGCCTCTGACGAAGTTCTTTTAAAAAGACTTTGATATTTTCAACACCTTGATTAATCCAAACAAATCCGAATCCATTTTGATACAAAAAATCGCGAATGTCAGATGCCCAACATTTTTTATTTCGTGATTCTAAACTAAGCAACATTTTGTACGCCTTATGTGGTAATCTTTCCTCATTCATACGTAAAATTTTCAACCAATATTTAATACATCGGAAACATGAGTTGATATACAAAGGATATCGGCCTGTATCCCCATATACAAGATCATTTGGCGTTCTAGGCTGCACCCCCAAGAATCTTTTTAAAGCAAATAGGTGAACTTTTTCTATTTCAATAACAGCTTTATCCATGCCCCATATCTCGGCTCCATATTGTGCGATTGGCTGAACTTGAGCATCAAAAAGTTTGAGTAATACAGGTAAAGAATTATTATTTAGCATATACAGTTTTCTCAGTATACACAGTAATGCACGTTTTGCTCTGCTCGCACGATCCTGACAGGCAGGTGAAAAACCAAGACGTGTGGTAAAACAGATGCCGAGATATTTGTAACAATTCACTACATCCATTGCCTCACCGTTCAAAGACCATCTCTCCCTTGCTGCTAAGTATCCCCCTTTTCTAAAAACCACAATACTGCTCTTTTTCATATTTACCTTGAGTTGAAGCCGTGTGGCTATACTATGGAGATTATTTAATTGGGTTTGGAGTCCAACTGGAGTTTCTGATAGCAGAGCGATATCGTCAGCCAGTAGCAAGATAAATAATTCGAGGGTCTCGTGTGACAATGTCGCTCCATGTCGTCCCTTCACAATGATTTCTGATGCTAATTTGTTTATAAATAGAGAAAACAATACAGGACTACAGGCATCTCCCTGTTTCACACCCTGTGTGCACAAAATACTGTCTGTGAATTCGTTGTCGAATCTTACTTTTGCTTTTACATTAGAATACATACTTCTTATACACTGAAACAGCTTCCCTTTAATACCATTCTTCTGACGAACTGGCCACAGTAGCTTCCTTGAAATGGAGTCAAAGGCCTTCTCAAAATCAATGAAAGCTACATAGAATTTACGATTTAACGAAAATTGCTTTTGTATTATTGCTAGTAATGTAAACATATGATCCACTGTTGAATACCCTTTCTTGAAACCCGCCTGATATTCGCCGGTTATATTATACTGTTCTACCCATATTTGTAACCTGTAGTTTATAATAGAACTGTACAGTTTGCTGCCGATGTCACATAGTGACACACCTCTATAGTTGCCAGGATCGTTAACATTACCTTTTTTAAATAGTGGTACTATAATTGATTCCATCCAGGCTTCGGGATATATTCCTCTGTGAAAAAGAGCATTGAAAAAGTTAACAAGGAAATCGACAATTATTTCGCCACCATTTTTAAACATTTCTCCAATTAAGCCATCTGGACCAGCAGATTTGCCGTTTTTCAATTTCTTTATGGCAAGTATAACTTCTTCTTTTGAAATTGGGTTATCAAATAAATTGAGTTCATCTGTGGCTTCTAAATCAGACGCGGTTTCCATTTCTATTGAACTGTCCACATCCTTATCAAGGAGGTTTTTGAAATGCTCATGCCACTCATTAATAGAAATGGATGCATGTACACGAGACCCTTTGGGTGACACCTTATGTACATTCTGCCAGAACGCACTGGGATCATTGACCGAATCAACAAGATTACTTAATAAACAAGTATTATATTCATTTTGCTTTTTCTGTAACAGGTGTTTATATTCTCTCCGTGATTTACAATACTTTGACCTGTCCTCAACATCTAAAGTTCCACGAAATACTCTAAGCAGCCTCCTGGCCGAAATCTTAGCTACATGGCATTCTACATCAAACCATGCATCTTTACGTTTCCTCTTATCAGTTCTGATCCTTGTTTTCATACACTCAGCTTGTTTTTTCACACAGTTGTTAAACGCATTCAATGCCAAGTTGATATCCACATCAATAAGATTAACTGCTGCTTCGAGTAAAGATTTACTATCTTCACTGCTCATGAGAGCATGAAATATTCCAGCCCTCTGTTCCTGCCAAACAAACTTTTCAATAAACTTACCGTTTTTATTGATATAACCTTGGTTCATATGAAGCTCATCGCCATTATCAAAATTAACATGTAGTTCCAGAGGCTGATGGTCCGACTCAATGCGTTCTTGTACATATAGAGTACATGATGCCATCATACATACATACAGATCAACAGAGGCCAAAACATAATCATTCACACTATTACCTGTATCAGAAACGTATGTAAAACGACCTTGACGGTCGCCATTACATACTCCGTTTAAAATGCATAATTCTAGAGCTGTGCACATGCTTAGCAAACATTTGCCGTACCTGTTCAGTACCTTGTCTTCAGACTCCCTTTTAAACACAAAACGATTCGTTTTTTAAAGAGTTATTATACATAGTGTTGTTCATAGTTATATCCTGATGAACATTAGACGTTCTGCTATTAAGGTCTCCGTTTAAAAGTATGTACATATTAGGAAATTCAAATATCTTATCCGTCAGAATATCTTCTAGTGTCCGAATACCATTATCAACATCAAAATGCGAATAATATGGTGAGTTTTCCGGATGTACATAGGTGCACACATACAAAACATCTTTGGTCAAATTGAGTAGACTTTTAGATATTACAAACATAATGACATTGTTGTTATCAACATCAACAGCTCTAACATGTTGCAAAAACTCTTTTTTTATGAGACAAATTATTCCCCCTGATCGTCTTCCTCGATGAGTAAATTGTACAGCGGGTTTGCAGAATATTTCATGCGTATGAAAAAAAGAAGGTTGTAAATAATCAAGGAAAGTTTCAACAAGGCAAACAATATCGAACAATGTAACATAAGAGATAAAGTTCTGATCACCAATCTTCGACAATAACCCATTGACATTCCAGTGCAAAAAAGACAAGCGTTTATCATCCATACACACATTATTCCTTTCACGCCCTCGCACACGTGCACTTTTTTCTCGCTGTTTACAATCTTCACTGCCACCCTCAAAACACACATCATTGACACTACTGGAGATTGGGAACGTGTTCACGCTTTTCTCGTGCACGCTAGTGGGGGCTGCCATTGCTGCAGTGTCATCCTCTGTCACAGGTTCACGGAGAACAGTGTCACTTGCACGTGATGACATTCTGCTAAAGCTGAAAGAACACGGTGATTCTAAACTTTTTGTTCCCGGTGCATTATTTACAGTTCTATGCTCAACATTTTTTGTACGACAGAAACATCCGTATTCGTTATGTGTGCTGGGCCGGCCGTATTCCTATTGAATTAGTTTTAGATTTTCTTGGTGGTCCAAAACAAATTTCTTTCCATCTATTAACAAATGGTCAAAAATCATTGTCGCTTTTTTGTTTTCATTTCTGGCTGCCTTCAAATGAGGTACAAGTTTACGTCGAATGTCTCGGACCCGTGAGGAGAAATCTTCACCAATAAATATGTTGGTGCCTTTAAGTTTTCTTCTGTTACTGAGAATTCTTTCCTTGTCTTTGAAAAAAGTACATCGACCAATAATAGGGGAGTCTTCCTTTCTGTTGAGTCTGTGAAGTCGGTCAAAGTCAATGTCCTGTGTCAGGTCCAGTTTGTCTGTCAATACATCCTTGATTAAACCTTCGCATTGCTCTTTTGTTTCATTTTCATGTCGGGGAATGCCATAAAAGATAACATTATTTCTTTTGGACCGTCCCTCTAAGTCGTCAGTCTTCATTTCCAAGTTCTCTACCCTTTCCCACAGTTTTTCATTTTGTTCCCTTAGAGACTGATTTTCACGTTTTAAATTTGTAACATTTTCCTTCAGTTCGGTCAGCTCTTCATGTAGTCCAGCGCAAATGTCTCTGACCTGTCGAATTTCTTCCTTCACCTCGTCGAACTTACTGTTAAGAATCGACATGATGTCCTTCAGCGTCGGGTCGCCGGCTGTCCGTGACGGCGAAGGGGCTCCACCAGAACCGTCACTGGCACCCTTCAGACGGCTCTGTCGAAGACTGTCCGCCCTTCCGCCAGATGTAGGCCCAGGGTTCAGCTCCACGTCCCCACAGCGGTGTAGAAAAACGCCGGAGTACAAATACGCCAGGAGCAAGCCAACTATGACACCGTGTAGCCGTCTGTCCAGTTTCAATGTCCGAATAAACATGGCTTTCTTCTTCACATCTCGTCGAGCCATGAAAGCAAGGAAGACTGGCACAAATCCTCCACAAACGGCTCGGAATGACAAGGCAGTCTCCGGCATAGTGACGACTGTGCGGTCTCCAGGTTGATGTCGGGGCTCAGGTCAGTGAAACTTCACTTTCAAGTCGCAGCTCCTGTCACTCAGTGTCAACACTTCGCCAACCGGAAGTGACCCCCAAGTCAGAGAGAGAGAGAGAGAGAGAGAGAGAGAAAGAGAGAGGGAGGGAGGGAGGGAGGGAAGGAGACAGAAAGCGAGTGAGGGAGTAAGAGAGAGGAGAGAGAGAGAGAGAGAGAGAGAGAGAGAGAGACGAGAGACAGACAGAGGGACAGATAATCAGACAGACAGACAGACGGACAGACAGACAGACAGACAAACAAACAGAGCTATACACTGGCACTGATGGGAACACCTTTTCTTTATTTAATGGAAGGATCCCATTCCGTTTCGAATTCCAGTACTGGGAAGGATCGTACAATGGATGAGGGTGTCACCCGCCAAAGACAGACAGAATGATTCTGCCCCCCCCCCCCACCCCAACCACCCACCCCCATCTAATGAAGTTGTGGGTTTTGATACGAAGCCGATTCATCTTTGTGTCTACTGCGCACAGAACTTGCATCCTGTGTTGAAAATGTAGTGGAACAATCATCCCTGAATAATGTTCTTCCAACAAATTCACACTTCGAATTCACCTCTTTTCGTAGAATAGTGCTGTACTTTATCTTATTGTTTCTTGCAGTATCCTTCCTTTGTCCACAACACATAAGAAAATGTCGTGTGTGTGCACTCCCCTTCATGTTGTACTAGATCTCAATAGAAGCGTAGCAGAGACTGTGAGAAGATTCGAGGGATTTCAAATTCCCACAGTCCTGACTGAAAATAAGTCCATCCCTGCTTGGAAAAGATGAGTTGGTAAATAACCGAAGAGAGAGAGAGAGAGAGAGAGAAGAGAGAGAGAGAGAGAGAGAGAGAGAGAGAGAGAGAGAGAGAGATCGTATTTTTCCCTTTAAGCTTTCGTTGGTTTGCCATTCGTGGGGGAACAAAAACCACCTCGCTCTTCGGTTCGTGACACCCTCGGCCATTGTATGACCCTCTCTAGTTCTGGAATTTTGCACAAAATGCAGGCAACCAATACATATCTACCACATATCTAAATATTTATATTTACATTTTTGTTTTGCTGCGGACTCAGTTGGGAAGACTAGGACCACACAGTCGAGCTTCATCCACTTAATGGATGCGTCTCTGAGAGTGTTGCTCAAATTTCCTGACCAACACTGCAGGTGCCTGTATCTCTCGGACCTGGTTGACACCGGGATATATTATGAAAGGAAGCGTAGAGTACAGCCCTGTCATGTAGTCTTTGACCGAAATTGAAATCCGTAGCATCATCTTAATCATCCTCATTCTCATCGATCAGCATTAAAAAAAAAGTGTCTCAAATTCTGTGGCCCTTCATGCCCTGCTCTCATGGTGACCTCAATTTCGATGTCCTCTCCACGTCTGTGGCCTTGGTTTTGGTTCCGTCGGGGTCACCGGTATCGGCGAGTCCATGGGGGCTGTCGTTGGACGGACGTGGTGGCGCCCTCCGGAGGGAGAGCTCACTCACGCCGGCTCCGCGACTAAGCAGTTATTGTCGTCAGTAGGGGGCTTAGTAGGTGGTGTCCTGCGTATGTTAGATCAGAACAGGCGCCACTGAACACCACCGAAGTGACTCGGCAGCAGTGCAGTGTCTCCTCCGGTGGGTTGCCTCTTGACGACTTGACATTGACTGCTCCCTGTGGATTGCCGGTGCCGGGGTTGCGGCGGGGCTGACCGGGCTGTGGCTGTGGACGGGATGTCGGAATGAGCGGCGTGGGTGCACTGTCTCTGAGGTGGCGCAGAGGTTGGGACAGCAAAAAAAAATATATATATTTTCTAACCACAACCCCCCCCCCCCCCCCGTCCTCTCTCTCTCTCACTCTCTCACTCCCACCTCCTCTCCCTCCCTTCTCTCTCCTTGTCTCTATCTCTGGCTCCTTTTTCTACGATATCTCATCTCTACAGCTCGGTTTTTTCGGAGTGATCATGTGACTTTTCAACAAAACATTATATGGAAGGAGTAAATACTTCGACTACATTGCTAGATTCTTCTTAATTTTATTGGTTTCTCACAAGTACCATTATACTGAAAAAAAAACATGATATAACCCCAAAACACCTTATAAAGTACACCCCAGAACGTCTGAAATAAATTGCAAAACCGCATCTGAAATTCATTCCAAAACAACATCTGAAATACACTCTAAAATAGCATCTGAAATATACTCGAAAACAACACATGGACACTCACAAAAGCAGCATCTGCAATGCCCTCTAACCTAGCGTCTGGAATACACTCAACGGCATGATCTTAAATGCAATCGAAAACAACATATGAAATCAAGTCCAAAACAACTATGAATATACTCTAAAGCAGCGTCCAAAAATACACCTCCAAAACACATCTGATGTACACTCCACAATATTATCTGAAATACACTCCGAACCGATATCTCGAACACATTCCCGACATTTTAAACACACGCTTATACTGAGCACAGTCCAAACCACAGCATTACAAATACACGCACACAAAAATGTATGAAACATGCTCCAAGATGACATCCAAAATATATCCTAAAACAACACTCTTAATTACACCCTCAAACAACATATGAAATACGAAGCAAAAACACCCTTTGAAATTCACACCCAAACAAGACCTAGCATTCACGAAAAACGAAATCAACGAAAGTACATGGTTAAGCAACATCAGAAGCACATGTCAGAGCAACGTCTCAAGTACATGCCAAAACAACACTAACACTGGCATGTGAAGAGGCCCACTCAAACTGTCTTGCTGACGGAATCAACTCCAGTCATAACACGCCCTGCTGCACAAGCGATGCGAACTGTGTAGTCTGGAGAGCAAAACCCTTCTAACTTTGTGGATAACGTACTCTTTGCTATATGAAGCAACCAAAAAAAATGAGGAACTAGGTATAGAATTAGACTGTTAACCGGCCGCCGTGGCGAAGTGGTTAGCGTCGTGAACTCTCGGCTGGGAGGTCGTGGGTTCGATTCCCATCAGAGTCATGTGGGTTTTTCTACCCCGACCGGCTCTTACCCAGAGTTGAGTTTGCTACGGGCTCAGTTGGGAAGACTGGGACCACACAGTCGAGTTTCATCCACTTAATGGATGCGTTTCTGAGAGTGTTGCTCAAACTTCCTGACCAACACTGCAGGTGCTTGTATCTCTCGGGCCTGGTTGACGCCGGGATATATTATGAAAGGAAGCGTAGAGTACAGCCCTGTCATGTAGTCTCAGACCGAAATGGAAATCCGTAGCATCATCTTAATCATCCTCATTGTCATCGATCAGCATAAGAAAAAAAGAATTAGACTGTCGTTTTGAAGACAGGAAGGGATCAACTGAAAAAAGTGCGATTACTTTTAAGACCCCCCCAAAAAATCCTGATTCTGTTTTGTCTACTCACTATCTCCCAAGATCCTTGTTTTAGGGCTGGCATTTGTGGGATGGGTGCCGGCCTTTTTTTTTTTTTTTTTGTTCTCAGTGAGATGCCACAGGTGTTGTTTGGAGAAAGGGGCTGACCTGTGTGGCATAATAATATGCCATGCTGTCGATGGAATGATGACGCGGCAAGTTTACCACCGTGTGGTTTCGATCCAGTCTGGACACTAGCACCATCCTCCGGACATATGGATGGAACAGTCTGCCTCAAGTTAATGGTTTGACACGACATGCATGTCAGCACTTTGCTCCATTCCTGTTTACCTAGCATCTTTTCTGACGTGTGTGTGTGTGTGTGTGTGTGTGTGTGTGTGTGTGTGTGTGTGTGTGTGTGTGTGTGTGTGTGTGTTGTGTGCGCGTGCTTGTATGTGTGTGTGTATGTGTGCATGTGTGTGTGTGTGTGTGTGTGTGTGTGTGTGTGGTGTGTGTGTGTGCGCGTGTGTGCGTGCTTGTGTGTGTGTATGTGTGCATGTGTGTGTGTGTGTGTGTGTGTGTGTGTGTGTGTGTGTGTGTGTGTGTGTGTGTGTGTGTTTGCACATTTGTTAAGAGCTACAGTATAGGGAAGAAAAATGTTTGCATTCCCTCGAGGAGGACATTGAACACACCCCATAACATGACAAAGTACGAAGACAGGTTGTTCATCCTCTCTCTCTCTCTCTCTCTCCTCTCTCTCTCTCTCTCTCTCTGTCTGCCTGTCTGCCAATCTGTCTGTCTCTCTCTCATACACACACATATATACACACACGTACGCATGCACGCACGCGCGCGCGCACACGCACACACCCACATACACAGACACACACACACACACACACGCACGCACGCACGCACGCACGCACGCACGCACACACACACACACACACACACACACTAACATAAACATAACCATGCACTCGAAAGTCTTAAAATTGTGAGTTCAAGTCACAATTTACGACAGTCCCTCCTTGCACGCAGCGGCTTGTGCAGAAGTGTGTCAGAGCAAGAGGTTATGAAGAAGACCCCTCAACAGACGAGAATTGTATAGCTCAAGGAATGAACGGAATGTGTCCTTTTTACCCCTTGTTCATCAACATATCCAGGCTTACACCTTGTATTACAGCTGCGCAGCTATCCTTCAACATATCCAGATTTACACTTATTGTTACAGCTGCTCAGCTATCCTTTAACATATCCAGATTTACACCTCCTATTACAGCTGCGCAGCTATCCTTTAACATATCCCACGTTTACACTTCTTATTACAGCCGCGCAGCTATCCTTTAACATATCCAGATTTACACCCCTTATTACAGCTGCGCAGCTATCCTTTAACATATCCACGTTTACATCTCTTATTACAGCTGCGCAGCTATCCTTTTCTCTGTAACATTCCCATTCCATTACTATCATTGTCAGATCAACAAGAGCCATAGTTTCAGTTTCAGTTTCAATTTCAGAGAGAGAGAGAAGAGAGAGAGAGAGAGAGAGAGAGAGAGAGAGAGAGAGAGAGAGAGAGAGAGAGAGGAAAATAATCCTAAATAAAGTATGTTTTAAAATCCTTGATTGCTGTAATTACTGAGGAAAATATAGAAACATTCGTCAGAGCTCTGCAAAACACGTCCGCTTCGTACGGTGAACGAACTTACCCCCAGAGAGAGAGAGAGAGAGAGAGAGAGAGAGAGAGAGAGAGAGAGAGAGAGAGAGAGTTTCAGTTTCATCAAGGAGGTGCCACTGCGAGCGGACCAGTCCATATGCGCTACACCACATCCGTTAGGTTT
>JAMYXO010006569.1:0-13397 GCA_033310375.1 Conus canariensis | reverse complement strand
AAAAACCACAACACAACAAAACCGACACAAAAACAACGACAACGAGACAACAACAACAAAAACGATGACAACAAAAACAACAACGACAACGAACAACAACACAACTATAACAACACCAAAGAAACCAAGCAACCAAACTTTGCCCATTCACCACTTTCTCCAAACAATTCATGCCTGTATAGAAAACGGGGAAACCATTACTACCTTTAGCATGTGTGCGTGCTTGCATGCTTGCGTGCTTGCGTGCGTGCGTGTGTTCTTTTGCGTTCGTGTATTTTCCACTCGAACTATGTTATTCACACAATCGGTGAATAAATGCCCGGTTTTTTTTGTGACAGAAGACCTTTTTGGAAAAAGAAAGGGACTTTTACTGTCATGCAGGGGGTGTCACCGCCTCACACTGAGGTTTCCCAAAAAGCACAGATTGTCTCGCGTTCTACGTTGCCACGAGTGGAACTAAACAAGTTATACTAATAACGTTTAGTTAATTTATAACAGTGTGTGTGTTTTTGTGTGGGGTGTGTGTGTGTGTGTTGTGTGTTGTGTGTGTGTTGTTTTTGTGTGTGGTTGTATCTTTTCCAATCTTTTTTTTTGTGTATACATGGTTGATTATTTTCGTTGATTTTTTCTTCACAATGTTCCTTTCTTGTGTCCCAAGAATTTCATTTTTTTTCTTACTTTTTTTTTGTAAAAACTTTTCATTGGTCAACCCTGCAAAGGTGAAAGCTCCCCAAAGCAGAAATAAGAATTCGATTGGCACAGCCACCGCAGCCATGACCAAACTAACAGAGTTGGAAAGTAACATCCGTTTCCCAAAATTCCAAACTCACAAACCCTGGTGGTTTTCCTTGTACTGTAAAGGTTGCGAGGCTGGACATACGGCTGAAACTGAAAGGAAGACCGGCTCGAGAGCAAATCCTGAGGAAGCCCTTCAAATTCCCCGGATAGACACAGGGGCCAATAAATATACGGAGCAGAATTGAGAACCTGCTGGACCTCAGGAACCCCCCTCCTTTCAACTGTGAAGAACCAAGCTGATATGGTTTGGGGACAACACTCGACACACCCCCTCTGTCCCAAAAAAATCATGCAGGGACCATCGAGGGCGGGAGAAAAGAGGAAGACAGCGGAAGAACTGGGATAGAACACAAAGAATGGCCCGGGCCCCCCCACAGTGGGGTGCTGCCCGGGGGGCTGCTGACAAGGGGAGGTTGCTCCCGCGGTCCTCATTTCCCCAACGAACTTCTGTAGTCATGGGCCTGGAAAGGGAGATGTAGTATATGGATAAAAAAAGAAAAAAAATTTTTAATTAAGAATAAAAATTTAAAAAAATAAAAAAGGTAAATATATATTTTTTAAGTATGAATATATGATTTTCCCCCTCCCTTCTCTCTCCTCTTCTTCTCTCCCCTCCCTCTCCCCCTTACCTCTTCTCTCTCTCTCCTCCTTCGTCGCTTGTGAATGGAATTACAAAGAGTGGGCTATGTTTAAGTGGCGTATGACTGATCAATGGGTTAAAATTGTATACATGCATGGACACACGTGCGATAGGCCTAGGCCTAACATTTTCCCCTCCCGTTATCAAAGATCAATCAAACAATCAAATTTTAAACTATGTCTGTTTCTCTTCTCCTCTCTCTCTTCACTCTCCCTCTCTCCCCCTTTTCCCCCCCCTCCCCCCTCCCCCCCCCCCCTCTCTCTCTTCTCTTCTCTTCCTTTGCATAACTCGAATAAAAGGGCAAGAAGTAAGCTGTGAATTATAGATTTTGCTTGAGTCACGGGTTTTTCAGTACCAAAAAAAAAAATATGTTTACTTTGTTCACCCCGGGGCCCACAGTCGAGCAAGTCCATTCTGGGGTCATCGACAATTGTTTACACCGGGCCTACAGTCGAGTCATGTCCTTCTGTGGTCATCGACGATTGTTCACCCGGGCCCACATTCGATGATGTCCATTTTGTGGTCATCGCGATTTTTCCACCGGCCTACATCTCGATGTGGCCCCTTTTGTGGGGCTCACAAATTTTTTGAAGTTCCTTTTATTGGTCACCGCGCTCTCTTTTTTACAAAAAAATTCACACCCCACACACACACCACACACACACACCCACACACACAACAAAACACACAACACACCCACACACCCAAACCCTTCTCCCCTCCTCCTCCTCTCACTCACAACACACTCACAAGAGAGAGAGAGAGAGAGAGGGAGAGAAGGAGAGAGAGAGAGACTCCTGCAAGTTCCCTTGGAGCAGTGTAGCCCGGGATTCACAGGGAGGGGGAAAACCCGGGACGCGCGCACCAATTTGAACTCTATACAACACCAAAGAAGCCCGGCCATATGGGGGCGACTGACTGATGTGTGTGTGTGTGTGTTGTGTGTGTGTGGTTTTTGTGTGTGGTGTGTGTGTTGTGGTGCACGTGTTGTGTGGTGTGGGGGGGGGGGGGGGGAGGGGGGGGCGCAGCGCGTGCGCGTTATGCTGAATGGGTGTGTGTGTGGGTTGGGTGTGTGTGTGTGGTGTGTGTGTTTGTTACAGACGAGAGGGAAAAAGGGGAGAGAGAGAGAGAGAGAGAAAGAGAGAGAAGAGAGACAAAAAAAAAGGCGACAGAATATTGCAGACATACCTGGTGTGTGTGGTTTGTGTTGGGGTTTGGGTGGGTGTTGTGTGGGGAGAGAAGAGGAAGAAGGAGAGAGAGAGAAGAGAAAGAGGTAAAAACAAACAAAAACTAGCAATAACAACGCAGATGATAAAAAAATAATGAAAAGCAATAGTAGTAAAAAATTAATAAAAATAATGATGATGTGATGATAAGATGATGATGATGTGATGAGATATCACCATGTGATAAAAAATAATAATGATAATAGAGTAGAAAAGTAAAATAAAAATAAACAAACAACAACATCAAAACAGAAAAAATAACACACACACCACACACACACCCCACACCACACACCACAAAACCCCAAACAAACACACACAACACCGAACACCCACGCAAAAGCAGCCGCACGCATAAACACCACACACCACACACCACCCACACACCCCCGACCACCACCCCCCCAAAAAACACACTACACCACACGCACACGCGCTCACACCACTACCATAAAACCAATACATAAAACACTCACCAACACACCACCACACACAACACACACACACATGCGCGCGCGCGCGCGCGTGCGCGCGCGGCGCGCCACACATTCATACACCTGCCCCGCGCGCGCGCACACACACACCCACAACACCACCTAGCTGCGCACACAACCACACACTACGCCGCGCGCGCCCACACAACCACACACACACAAACCAAAACACCACACACACACACACACACACACACAACCGCCGCACACGCACACCATACATCTATCATGCACATCTCCGATTCACAGGTTGCCCGGGGCACGCAGTTTTTTTCGTTGGCATGGCACTAATCCACCCTTCCCTCTGTGACACCTCACCACATTCCCTCAACCAAACAGGAGCTGTACCCTGCTTCACCTCTTTGCACCTCACACCATACCCCAATCCACTGGCGCTGTACCCACCTTCCCTCTGTGACCCACACACACATACCCTCAATCCACATAGCAGCTGTACCCACCTTCACCTCGTGAACCAACACATCCCCTCAATCCACATAAGCTGTATGCACCCTTTCACCTCTTGACACCATCCACATACCCTCAACCACATAGCAGCTGTTGCACCTTCACCCTGTGACACCTTTACACACGAACCCCAACCCAAAGGGCAGTGTATCCAGCCTCACCTCGTGACCCCTAAACCACACATCTCAATCCACATGGCAGCTGTATCCACCTTTTCACCTCGTGACACCATCACACACTCCCAACCACATGCAGCTGTACCCCCTTCCCCTCTTAAACACCATCACACACATACCCTCAACCACATGGCGCGGGATCCAACCTTCACCTCTGTGAACCATCACACAATACCTCAACCCATGGGAGCTGTACCAAACCTTCACCTCTGTGACACCACACACACGTACCCTCAATCCACTAGACTGTATGCCTTTCACCTCGTGACACCATCACACACATACCTCAATCCACAGGCAGATGTATCCAACCTTCACCTCTGTGACCCATCACATACATACCTCAATCCACAGGGGAGTGTATCCAACCTTCCCTCTGTACCCCATCACTACTCCTCAATCCACATGGCAGTGTATCCATCCTCATGCCTGCCAGTGGTCAGGGGGGGACGATGGTAGGACCTCTGTAGAGTTGGAATGAGGGTACATCTGCAGGGGATGGGGGAGGAAAGGGTAGGACCATCTGTAGGTTGGAATGATGGTGCACCCTGCAGGGTCATGGGGGGACAAGGTGGACCATCTGTAGAGTGTGGAATGAGGTACATCGCAGGGGTCATGGGTGGGGCAGTTGGTAGGACCATTGTAGAGTGTGGAATGAGGGTGCATCTGCGGGGGTCAGGGTGGAGCAAAGGGTGTGACCATCTGTAGAGTGGGGGAATGATGGTGCTCGCAAGGGTCATGGGTGAGGGAGGGAGGACATCTGTAAGTGGGGAATAAGGGTACATCTGGGGGGGTCATGGGGGGGGCAGGGGGGACCATCTGTAAGTTTACGCCCTTTTTGGTGTTTTGGGTGGTGGTGTGTGTGTGTGAAGAGAGAGAGAGAAGAAGAGAAGAGGGGAGAGGAGAGGAGAGTTGTCCTCGATTGGTTCGAGCTGCTAAAATGAATTTTCCACTTTGGACAAAAAAAATTTTATCTTTATCCTGTTATCCCGAGTGGGAATTTAAAAATTTCATCTGCACATCAGGGTGGGACAGGGTGGTTGCCCCTCTGTGGAGTGGGGGAATAGGGTAAATCGCAGTGCAGGGGGGACAGATGGGAGGGCCATCGTAGAGTGTGGGAAAGATGGTCATCTCAGGGGTCAAAGGGGAGGGGTGGTAGGACCATCTGTAGAGTGTGGAAAAGATGGACATCTGCACGGACATGGGTGGGGACAGATGGAACCATCGTAGAGTGTGGAAAATGAAACATCGCAGGGTCAGGGTGGGGGAAATGTAGGACCATCGTAGGTGTGGAATATGGTACATCTGCAACGGATCATGGGTGGGACAGAGGTATGACCACTTGAGTGTGGGAAGATGGTACATTCAGGGGTAGGGTGAGGCAGATGGTAGGACCATTTTTTAGAGTGGGAATGATGGGGTCTGCAGGGGGTTTGGGGAGGCAGATGGTAGGGGCGATATTAGAGTGTGGGAAATTTTTGGGGACATTTGCAGGGTCATGGGGGGGGAAGTTGGTGTGACCATCTGTAGATGTGGAATGATAGAGCACTGCAGGGTCTGGGGGAGGCAGATGGGAGGCCACTGAAGAGTGTGGAATGATGGGCACTGCAGGGTCATGGGTGAGGCAGAAGGTGGACCCTTTGTAAGTGTGGAATTTATGTCATCTGAGGGGTATGGAGGGGCAGATGTAGAGTGTGGAATGAGGGGGCATCTGCAGGGGGGCTTGGTGAGGCATGGAGGACGATATGTGAGTGGGGGGTTATGGCCATGTGCAGGGGTTATGGGGGGGGAGATGGGGTGACCATCTGTAGAGTGTGGAATGATAGAGCATCGAGGGGTCATGGGTGAGGCAATGGGAGGGGCCTCTGAGAGGGGTATGGGTGGCATCTGCGGGGGGTTGGTGAGGCAGATGGTAGGGGACCACTGAGAGTGTGGTGATGGGACATCTGCAGGGTCATGGGGAGGCAGAAAAGGTAGGACCATCGTAGATGTGGAATGATGGGCATCTGCGGGGTCATGGGTGGAGCAGATGGTTGACCATCTGTGATGTGGAATAGGGGCAATGCAGGGTTCATTGGTGGGGGAGATGGGAGGACCATCGTGAGGTTTGGGAAAGATGGTCATCTGAGGGGTCTGGGGGAGGGAGATGGTAGACCATCTGTAAGTGTGGGAAAGATGTACATCGCAGGGTCTTGGTGGGGAGATGGGAGGCCCATCTGTAAGTGTGGAATGATGGGCATAGCAGGGTTCATTGGGGGGGAGATGGGGAGGCCATCTGTAGAGTGTGGAATGAGGTGCATCTGCAGGGGTCAGGGGGGAGGGAGAGGGGTGCCATTGTAAGTGTGGAATGATGATACTCTGCAGGGGCATTGGGGGAGGAATGGTAGGACCCTTTTTGAGTGTGGAATGTGGGGGCACTGAGGGGTCATTTGTTTGGGGCCAGATGGTGTGACCCTCGTAATTTTGGAATGGTAGTTTCCCCCAAGGGTTCATGGGGGAGGCAGATGGTAGGGGCCATTGTAGAGTGTGGAAAGAGGTAATTCGTAGGCTCATGGGTGGGGGGCGATTGGGGGACCTCTGAGAGTGTGGAATGATGGTACACGCAGGGGTCATGGGGGGGCAGATGGTGTGCCATCTGAGAGTTAGAATGAATGTACGCAAGGGTCGAGTGATGGGGAAAGGTAGGACCATTTTAAGTGGGGTATTGGTACATTGCAGGGGGGGCCCGGGGGGGGCAGATGGTAGGACCGCGTGGTTTACCCCCGGGTTGGGGGGTGTTGTTTGTGTGTTGGTGTGTGTGTGTTGTGGGGGGTGTTGGAGTTTTCCCGGGATATGGTTGCTTGCTGTCGAAAATGAAATTTTTTCCCTCTTTTGGACAAATAAAATTTTATCCCCCATCCCGTTATCCGGGGGTGTGGAATTTTGGTGCATCTGCACGGGCATGGGTGAACAGATAGAATGACCCCTTGTAGAGTGTGGAATGATGTACATTTGCAGGGTTCATGGGTGAGGGAGATGGAGGACCATCGTAGAGTGTGGAAAATGGTACACTGCAGGGGCTTGGGTAGGGAGATGGTAAAAGACCATCTTAAGTGTGGAATGATGGGCACTGCAGGGGTCATGGGTGAGGCAGATGGTAGGACCCCTCTTTAGAGTGTGGGAAAGATGGGCTTTTGGAGGGGTCATGGGTGGGGCAGATGGAGGACCATCGTAGATGTGGAATGAATGGGCATCTGCAAGGGGGCATGGGTTGGGCAGATGGTGGCCATCTTATTGAGGCTTCACGTGTAAAGGAAACAGTAAGCTTCTGGGCTTCCAGTGCCGAGAATGATATAACTTGACAGGGGTTTATGTTATTGGGGTGGGACACCTTGGCTTCACATGTGACCGGGGAGGTTTGGTTACCTTTTGGGGCTTAGGGGAGGTACCCTGTGGGGTGCCTGTGGGAAATTTACTGTAAAGGGGGAATAACCACCGTCCAACACAGGCTAGAAAGAGCTAGAAAACGCCCGAAGATCCGTCCACTCGTTGCCTTCTTTGCTTTAACAAAAGGAACAATTTTTCAGTTTTTCAACGACTTTAATCCGAGCCAGCAAAATAATTATAAAAGCGGCACTTACCATTTCCTTTTCTTCGGCACCAAACTCCGCTTTCGCCAATTTTGACAAGGAGCAAAGCAAAAACCCATTCAAACGATGGGTTGTTGTTGTTTGGGTTTTTTTGTTGTTTTGTGGGTGGGGGGGTGGTGGTGGTTTTTTCGTTGTTGTTGTTGTTACCCATTTTTGGGAGACTCATCACCTCTTCAAGTAAATTTGGACAAAAATGTCCATGACTTTAGGATAAAAGTTCACACATACCCTACCTTTCCCTGTCTCTCACAAAGCCTCACGGCATAAAATGTAAAAACATAGTACTGTTGTTTCTGAAGCTTAGCGTTACAAGTTGCTCTAGAAGCATCCACTTAACAAACCTTTTTCAGGCAGTTTCATAGAATGCACCTATTTGCCTACCTATGCAAGCACTCTCTATAGGGCACATCCCAATTTAAACAAATATTTTTACAGTATGCATATAAGGCCATCCCCAAAAAACTCAAACCCTTAAAACCCAATAGTGACATAAAGCCATCCAATTAAACCGCATCTTTAAACACCAAACACACACACAAACACACACCACACACACACACACACACACACACACACACCTTTCCTAGTGACAATTAAGCCATCCAATTAAACACCTCCTTTTTCCGTAGTGACAAATAAGCCATCCAATTAAAAACAAAACCTTTACCAGTAGTGGCAATAACCATCCAATTAAACACACTCCTTTTTACCAGTAGGACAAATAATTCCAATTTAAAAACACTCCCTTTTTCCATATGACAAATAAGCCCTCCAATTAAAAAACAACCTTACCATAGTGACAAATAAGCATCCAATTAAAAACACTCCCTTTACCCAGTATGACAAATAAGCCATCCAATTTTAAACACATACCTTCCAGTAGTGCAAATAACCATCCCAAATTAAACACACTCCTTTACCATATGGCAAAAAAGCCATCCAATTTAAAAACTTTTACCAGTGTGGGCAAATAAGCCATCCAATTTAAACAATACCTTACCAGTAGTGACTTAAGACAATCAATTAAACACATGCTTTACCAAAGGACACATAAGACTTTTCAATTAAACTCATCCCTTTTTTCCAGTATTGACATCAAGCCATCAAAAGTTCACATCTTTACAAGTGTGTCTATGAGGCTCTTTTTAAAGCTCACATTTTTCAATATGTCATCAGAAATTCCTTTTTGTTTAACTTTACAAGAAGGTAAATATTATTAAATTAAGCTCAATCTTTACAAGTAGTGTCATACAGTAAACCCAATTAAAAGAAAACTTTACAAAAAGTGTCACTAAGTACCAATTAATCACATCTTTACAGTTCTACAGTAAATCCAATTAAGCCACACTTTACAAGAAGTGTCTATAGGGCACCCAAATTTAATTCACTATTTAAAGTTGTTCATATGATGGTATCCAATTAAGCTCTCCCTTTAAAAGTAGTGCTTACATAAATCCAAATTTAAAAGCTCACACTTTTACAAGAGTGTCATATGATGGTATCAAATTTAAAAGCTCTCATCTTTAAAAAGTATGTCTAGGATGGTATCAATTTAAGCTCTCATTTTTACAAGAGTGTCAATGATGGTAAATTAAGCTTCATCTTTACAAGTAGTGTCATATATGGTACCAAATTACATCTCATCTTTACAATAGTGTCAATATGGTTCCAATTAAAGCCACACATTTAAATAGGCATAGAGGTACCAATTCGACACATCTTTTACAAGTATGTCATATGATGGTATCAAATTAAGCTCTCATTTTTACAAGTATGTAAAATTTGAGGCACCAAATTAAGCTCTCACCTTTTACAAGTAGTGCATTTATGGCATCCAGGTTAAGCTACATTTTAAAAGTGTCATTAAAGGGGGGTATTCAATTCATCTCATCTTAAAGTAGGTCATATATGGTATCCAATTAAGCTCTCATTTTAAAAAAGGGTGTCTAGAGGGCACCAGTTAAGCTCATCTTTCAAGTAGTGTCCGAAATCCCATTCATTAAGCTAAGGGTCTTTGCAAGCAGGTTTATAAAACGATCCTTTATTTTTTTTTTTCTTTTAAAAACCCGGTATTGCTTCTATTTCAGTCAACGCGAGTGCGTGTGTTCGAGGGAGGTGGCGCTAACGCGCTTGCGCGCTTTTACTTGTGTGTTTTGTGGGGGTGTGTGTGGGGTTGTGGTGTGTGTGTTGTGTGTGTGAGAGAGAGAGAGAGAGAGAGAGAGAGGAAGAGGGGGCAGAGAGAGAGAGAGAGAGGGGAGACAGACAGCGACAGACAGCAGACAACGGACAGACGACAGACAGGCAAACGAGAAGGCAGAATGTTTTGCAGTGTACTGCGTGCATCTTTAAAGGGAAAGGGGGGGAAAAAGGATAAAGGGCAGGACGGGAGGGGGTTTGGGAAAATAAAAGGGAAGGAAAAATTGAGAGAGAGAGAGAGAAGAAAAGAAAGAAGAGACAGAGGAGACGAGAAGAGAAGAGGGAGGAGGAGAGGAACACAGAGAGAGAGAGAGAGACAAAAGAAGAGAGAGAGAGGACAGAGAGAGAGAGGAAAGAGGAAGAGAGAGAGAGAGACAGAGACAGAGACAGAACAGAGAGACAGAGAGAGACAGAGACAGAGAGAGAGAGAGAGAAAGGGGGGGGGGGGAGGCCTGGGAAGGAGTGTCTGAAATGTTTGGACAGCGTGGTGGGAAAAGGGGTTAAAGGGAGGGGGAGCAGGAGAGGGTGGGGAGGGGCCGCATGGGTGGCGTAGTAGTGGGTACGGGACAGGGGTGGAGGAGGACAGGGGCAAAAAGAATTAAGGGGGAGGGGCCCAAAAACCCTCAATTGTTGGAACCCTTGATTCTAAACATGACATCACCTTGGGGGAATACCGAATATCAGGGGGCACAACTCAAGTGTTGGGATGCTGGTATGTCAAAACATCACATCCCCTTGTGGAAACCGAATAAGGGGGCCAACCAATGGGTTTGGAATGCTGTTAGTCTAAAAACACACACATTGGGAAATACCGAATATCGGGGGGGCAAAACTCAATGTTTTGGGGGATCTGTGTAAGTCTAAAAAAAACACATCACCTTGTGGAATACCGAATATCAGGGGGCCCCAAAAAAATTTCAATGTTTTGGAATGCCTGTTATGCTAAAACATCACATCACCTTGGGGGAATACCGAGATATCGGGGGGCAAAACTCAATGTGTTGGGGATGCATGTGGGTGTTTTTCAATCACATTTGTAGTTTCGAATATCAGGGGCACAATTTTATGTGTTGGATTGCATGTTATTCTTAAAGTCACATCACATCGTGTAATATCGAGATACAGGGGGCACAACTCAAGTGTTGGAATGCATGTGGATTTTTTAAAGCACATCACTTGTGTAAAAACAGAATCAGGGGCAAAATCCAAGTGTTGGAATGTATGTTAGGGTTTTAAAAGACATCACATTGTAAAATATGAGATATCAGGGGCACACCAAGTTTTGGGAAGGCAGTGAGTTTTAAAAGTCACATCCTTGTGTAATACCGAGCATCAGGGGGTTACAACTCAATGTGTTGGAATGCATGTGTATGTCAAAACATCACATCACCTTGGTGATACCGAGATTCAGGGGGCCCAAAACTAAATGTGTTTGGAAGCATTTTAAAGGCTTTAAAGTCACATCAAAATGGGGTAAATTGAGATATCGGGGGGCACAACTCAATGTGTTGGGATTCATGGGGTTTTCTTCACATCACATTTGAAAATTTCGAGATCGGGGGGGCCAAATAAAGGTTTGGGATGCTTTGGGTGTCTTCACATCACATTGTGTAATACGAGATATCCGGGGGCACAACTAAATGGTTGGAATGCATTTGGATGTCTTCACACCACATCACTTTGTGTAAATATCGAGATATCAGGGGGCAAACTCAATTTTGGGGGGAATGCATGGGGGATGTTTCACATCACATCACGTGTCCAAAACTCACTCAGCTGCGGCCTTCGCTTTTGGCCCCCGGTTGCAATCACCGCATTTACGGAGGCCCCCCGCTTTGAGCCTGAAAAAACAGAGCATAAACAACTTACTTCAGCCTGTGTGGTTCTTTGTCTGCACAACTTACATTCACCCCTGTAGGGATTCATTGTCTTCCCAATTTACTTCAGCCCTGAGGGGTTCTTGTCTTCAAAAACTTATCAGCCCTGTATGGATTCATTGTCTTCAGCACAATTTAATTCGCCGTAGGTTTCATTGTCTTCGCACAATTTAATTCAGCCCTGTATGGATTCTTTGCTTCCCCCAAACTTACTTCAGCCCTGTATGGTTTATGCCTTCAGCAAACTTACATTCAGCCCTGTTGGATTCATTGTCTTTCCACAACTACTTTCCAGCCCTGTATAATCATTTTCTTGGGAAATTTTTTTTCTTCATGTATAATCATTTTTTTTAAATAGCTTAACTATCCTGTGCATATTCATTTTTTTTTAAGATTCTTTACAGCATCCCTTTTAATATTATTTTTTCAAACTACTCAGTCCTGTAAAATTCATTTCCCTTAAAGGGGATAACTTACATGCAGTCCGTATAAATTCATTTCAAAAGGATACTTACATGAGCCCGTTACATTCTTTTCTTAAGGGGATAGCTTACATGCAGTCCTTTGTCCCCTTCATTTTCAAAGATAGCTTACATGCATCCTGTTATATTCATTTTTTTAAAAGATAGCTTACATCAGTCCTGTGTAACATTCTTTTCTTCAGACAACTTGCACCAGCCCTGTATATAGTTTCGCCCTTTTGGCCCCCCCTCCCCCTTAATAGTCTTCGTCTCTTGCACTCAGCCCTGTATATAGTCTTCGCACTTGCACTCAGCCCTGTATATAGTCTTCGTCACTTGCACTCACCCCTTTTATATAGTTTTCGCACAACGCATTTTTTTCAACCTTTGTTTTCACTGTTTATAGTCTTCGTCACTAACGCATTTATTCTACCTTTGCTTCCCCCGGTCGTCCGAAAAAGTCACACATCTCCTCATGGCAAAGTCCACTCAAAAAAGAGGGGTACTTGCTTGCTAAAAGCACAGGGGTAAAAACACCCCCAGAGACTTTAAAACAGAGAGGGCTACAAAAACGAAATTTTCACAAAAAGGGAAATAAAAACTACCCACCTAATGTTTGTGCGAAATGTTTTTTCTGTGTCCAAACAATGGTCAGTGAACTATTTACCGTTCGTTTAATTGAAATTTGTCATTATTCGCCTTCTCTTTTCTTCTCTTCTTCTTCTTCTTCTTCTTTTTTCTTCCTAGTTGGACGAATGATGCTGTTGATAATTATGATCATTCTTTTTCTTCTTCTTTTCTTTTTTTCTTCTTCTTTTTCTTTTTATCATCATTATCATTCATCATCATGGTTATCATTATTATTTTGGGTTTTGTTGTGTTTTTGTTTTTGTTTGTTTTTAATAATAATAAAATAATATAAAAAATAATAATAAAAAATATTAATTTTTTTTTTAATTATTATTATTATTTTTTTTTCGTCGTTGTTTTGTTGTTTTTTTTGTTTTGTTTTGTTGTTCTTGTTCTTGTTACTGTATTTTGCTGTTGCATTATTTTTTTATTGTATTATTATTTTTTAATTGCTATTGTTATTGTTATTATTATTATTTATTATTGGTTGTTATTATTATTATTATTTTTTATATCATTCCATTCCCATACTACAATTTATTTTATTACATGAATATTATTTAATATCTCATTAATTATAAGTATCACGTCATCACACATTATTTTTAATAAGTATTATTATTTTAACTTATTATTATTACTTTTAACATTATTATTTTTTAATTGTTGTTGTTTTTTGTAGTGTAGTAGTGTAGTAAATGTAGTAGAGTGGTAGAGCAGAAGGGGCTTTTTTGTTGTTGCTTTTGGGTTTGATTGTTTTTTTTTTTTTTTTTTTTTTTTTTTGGGGGGGGGGGGGGGGTGG
>JAMYXO010006568.1:0-13397 GCA_033310375.1 Conus canariensis | reverse complement strand
CCTTTTTAAGGTTGGCTGTAAAATAAATGAAAATTCTTAAACCCTAGAATGTGGTGGCTAGATTTTTTTGAAAGGATGTTGAAAGGGTCTGAAAAACCGTTGTTCCCTATGCTGTTTTAAAAATTTTTGTTTAGTTAAAAAGGGAAACCTTTTGACACACCGTGACTAAAAGAAAAAAAAGAGTGTAACCCTCTTTTAAAAAGGAAACCAAGCTTCAGCTGGAAAATTTAGCCCAAACGAAGTCTAACATCTTTTTTTTGCATTTGTGGAATGTTGGTCTTTTGAAAGAGACCCATTGTAAAAACCGAGTTTGACTGAAAAAAAAACTAATTTTTTAGTGCCAACATGATTTTAAAACCCCCTGGACATTTTGTAAAACAATTTAAGGGCAAAAAGGTAAGTAAAAAATTTTAAAAAAATTTTTTTGGGGCACTTGCCAGACTGAACAGTCTGAGTAGGTTCTCGAACACAAGAAAGCATATGGTGATGCTATTCAGATCAAAAAACACCCTATTTACATCGCCTCAGAATTCATTTTTCGTTTATTGTTTTCAATTGCTCAAATATGCTAAACTTAAAAGAATATGTTTGTAAAAAATTCAGTATTTTTCTCACGGTCAAATAAAATTGGAAGCCCTTCCGCTACTGTGCAGAGGCCCCAGCTTGGCACTCAAAAAAGAAAGGCCTCTCCTGCTCTTTCTGTTTGTTTAGGGTCCCTGCTCAAGTTAAAGTACATGATGTTTTTTTTAAGGTCGAGCTGTGCCATGCAGGATTTTTCCCTGCTCCCAGAAAACAAAGTGGTCTAAATGGGGATTAAAAATTGTGAAAATGATCAAGTATTTCTTGATTGTTATTTTGTGTTTGGTTTGATTGTTCAGCCTTTTTTTCTCCACCCCTGTTTTCATCTTTCCCCCCTACTATATGTGGGGCGGACATAGCCCTAAATGATTAGGATCATTTGATTTTGTGCCCAGGGCTATGATGAAATTCCCCTGGGGAAGAAGGGGTTGGGTGTGGTGGGAAATAGGTTCTCTCCATGTGTCAGTCTTCCCTAGTTGGACGAAGAAATGAAAAGAAAGGAATGATTGATAATATTTTTTTTTTTTTAAGGGCGGTTTGTAAAAATGCTGTTTCCCCTACTCTTTCAAGAAAGAAAGAAATTTTTAATTTAAAAAAAAAAAAAAGAAATATCTTTAAAAATGATCTTGCTGCTACTGTGTTGTTTGTTTTTGTCTTTAGTCTTTGAATGCCGAACAGGTTGGAACCTGACCACTTTATCAAAAAGGTCCACACACAAATTGCACGTGCAGCAACAGCATTTGGGTCCCTGTGGGCGTTTTCGTTATGTATCAAGTACCTTTTTCAAAAAAGGAAAAATAATACAGCTATTTTAAGAAGACCAGTCATCGACTCATTTTAAAACTTGGGATTCAAGCCCCCTGCTTACCTGAAACGTTGTGTTAGTAAATTATAAAACTCGAGACTCCTTTGTCTTTCGTTCGTGTATTCCCATTCAGATCATTTCTCACTTTTAAGTTAAACCCCCCAAACGTTACTATAGATTCTACCTTTGCAAAAACTACAGAAAACGATTCTTTACTCCTCTTTTTATCAAAATCATGTTTAATTTTTACTAAGTTTTATTTAGTCCTTGTAATCAAAACAAACGACCCGGGCCCTTTGTCAATCGCGAAAATCCGCCCGAAAGGGCGCCCGTTTTCCCACGCATGGTAATGCTTTCACCTTAAAAAACCTGGATGAAAAAGGGGCTTCAATCACTTTCTTTCAGAGTCGTTAAAAATAGTCGTCTTTTCAGGGTCACAATCGCTTGAAAGTTAAGCGGGTTGCTTTGAAGCATTGCAGTTTTTTTGCACGTAGAAAAAAATTGTTAATATACAAAATTTCCAAACCCAAAAATATATCCAATCTTTTCCCTTCCCCCCCAGCCACAGGTCGTTGCTGCAGTAGGCAAGTGTTTTTTGCCTTCAAACAGTCAAATCAACTCCTGGTGACGGTATTGAGTGAAATTAGGGTCTTTCGACTGTCCCGAAGTTGATAAACTAGAGCCCGAGTTCGACGTAGACTTGTCAGTTGACACCCATATCGTGGTCATCCTTTTTTTTTTTTTTTTTTTTTTTTCCCTTTTTTTTTTCTTCCATGTTTTCTGCCCGTTTTGTCCTGGTTTTCATCGGTTTATGAAAACCCTTTGAAAAGTACGGAGCTCCCTTTACCCGGGTTTTTTACTTAAGGCCAACTTGACCTCTGTAACATCGCCCTTCGAGGGATGTTCGATTAGCTTTAAGTTTACTGGTAAATTTTTTCCTGAATGACTCACGCCTGCAGTCTGCGTTCTCCCGGTTGAATAGGCCTCACACGCCGCGCACTTTGGCCCCAAACGCGCGTGCGCGCGCCTGGCACTCACAAAAAGCAACCCCTTTCCTCGTTTGGGCCAACATCTTTCATAAAACGGTACTTCAATCACTCGGTGTTTTGCCAGGTTTGGTACGTTTTTTCGCTTGTCCTCGCCCAAAAAATGTCAAAAATTGGCCTAAAGCATAAACCCCATGTAGGCCTACAACACTTCCACTGTAAAAACGACGAGAGCGTGCCCACGCGCACACACCCAGCGCACGCCCGCCACAACCCACCAACCACCAACACCACACACACACACACCACAGAAACAATATAATCACGTTGTATAAAACCAAATTTTAACATCCACCCCAATCGTTAGACAAATTCAAAAGTCTAATTTTCTAGAGAGGTAGGCTAGTGGAGGTTTAATTCATAGGTGCGTTTAATTCATTCGAACCAAATTCAGAAAAAAAGTTTAATGTGTGTGCGGGGAACTCTTGTTTTACGTAACCTATTCTTGGTTGCCCAACAAAAGAATATAGTGCAAAAAGGCTGGTATAATATTTCAACGTAGTCGATCCACTGACGTTATCTAAATGTTTTTTTTAAAATGTTTTTTTTGTTGTTTGCCCAATTTTTTTGCGCAATCCAGTGGAATTTATCTTTAATTTAAAAACCCTCATGTGCAAAAAGAATTTCCTACTTACTTACTTACTTATTTACTTATTTACAACCCCAACACAACACACACCACACACCAACACACACCCCACCACACCACATTGCGCACGGACACACACGACGCAAACAATACCAGGCATGATACCACAACACACACACAAACACAAAAACCCCTTTTACCCATTGCCCCGTAATCCTTTAAGTGGGAAGCGTTCAATTGAAGAAACAACGCATTCACACATAAAGGGGTACCCCAAAAAAGATAAATACGTATGTGTATAAAGGTTTAAGGGGTTTTTTGCGTGTTGACGGGGTTGTGGAGTGGTTTACTTCTCCACCCCAACTACAACCTCTTTTCTAAATGATTTTTTGAAAAAAAAGCGAATTAAAATGTGTTGGGGAGGGGCGGGGTGTGTGTGTGTGTGTGTGTGGTGTGTGTGTGTGTGTGTGTTGTGTGTGTGTTTTTAGGCTAGCAGTGGGTGGGTTTTTTTTCGGGAGTTTTTTGGGGCTCGCTCATATGACCATCTAGATTTTTCTGCTCCACCACCACCCCCCCAGCCCCCCCCCAAAGAAATTTTTTAAAGAGTTGGGGTTTCTTTTTGATTGAACCCAGGGTTCAGGCCTATTTTTTTTTACCCAGGGCCCGCTTCCCCCCCCCCCCCCCCTTTCCCCCCCCCCCCCCCCCCCCCACCCCACCCCCCCCCCCCCCCCCCCCCCCCCCACCAAAAAAGGAACAGGTTTTCATAATTATTTTCTTAACTATTTTTGGGGTTTTTTTGGGGTGGGGGATCGATTTCCCTTGGGGCCCTGCCCCCAGGGTTTCATGAAAGTTTTTAGCGTAATTTTTAGTTGTTTTTTTTAAAAACTTTAAAATTGTGTTCGTGGTATGATACAATAGTTTTAGCATGAAACTTAATATTTGGAGAAGTTTTTTGGGCCAGGCTATAAGATTTCTTTTTTTTTTTTTTTTTTTTTCAAAAAAAAAAAGGGGTGTGGAGAGCGGAGGGTGGAATACGGGAGGTTGTGTGTTGTGTGTGTGTGTGTGTGTGTGTGTGTGTGGGTGTGCGCGCGCGGGGCCGCGCGCGCGCGTAGAAAAAGGTATAGGGTATCTTGGTCAATACAGATGACCCACCAACATTTATAGCCCCAAGTTTTTCATTATGCCCGAAACAATGCTTTTGGGAAGGGGGACGGTGAAAGGATGCAAAGGAAGAGGGGGGAGGGGTTGTTCGGGTGGTGAAATGGGGGGGGGGGGGGGGGGGGGGGTCTTCTGATCAGTCCCAGTACAACTTAATGATACTTTTGGCGCCAGTTGTTGATTTTTGTGTTAGTTCGATGGGATGGTTTTAATTTTTTTTATTTTTTTCTTTTTTTTTTTTCAGAAAATAAATTTTCTCATGCAAGACTTGTTGGGTTGGAACTAGGAGGGAAAAAAATTCGAGGAAGTCGCGCGCGCGCGCGCGCGCGGTGTTGTGTGTGTTGTGTGTTTTGTGAATACTCCCCTATGGAGTTGATTTCCCACGCGAGTTTTTTTTTTTTTTTTTCAAAATGCAGTTTTCTCCGCAATGATGTAGTTGGGTTTGGGAACTGGGGTGAGAGCATTTTTTTCTTTTTTTTTTTTTTTTTTTTTTTTTTTGGAATCAATGTTGTTTGAGAGGTAGGCGGTATGGGGGAAAAGGGCTTGAAAGGATTTATGGCAACCCTCAAGTTCCCTTTTTTCAGAAAAATTGGTTATTTCACGAAGGGGTCAGTGAGTAGTAAGGATGGGCTTTTCGGGCTGTCGTTTTTGGGTTTAGCCTGTGAGCGACAAATCAGTGTTTTAATAGTTTTAGGCATTGAAAGAATAGGGGGTTCAGGGGAGAGAGGGGAGGGGGGGGGGGGGGTCTTGTGGGTGCAGTCCTGTTATTTTTTCTCTTTTTTTTAAAACATACATCATTTGCCTCTTTTTCCCGAATACTTCTGTCAGAAAAATTTGCCTTGAGGGTAAGGCGATGAGACTTGGAAGAGGAAATTTTTGGGGGGGGGGGGGGGGGGGGGGGGGGGGGAAAAAGATCAAAATCCAGAACGCTCGAAAAAGATTTTTACCATCATTTCTTTTTGGGAAGTTTGGGGGGATCAGGCTTAATAACCCACAATCAATAATTTCAGGTATAAATTTTTTCGCTTTTTGGAAATTTTTGTGTTTTTGTTTTTTGTTTTTTGAGATAAGGATCGGAAGCAGGTTGGAGAGCGAGGGGAAGTCCAGACGACTGAAACAATTTTTGTTCCCCAAAGTTTTTTTTGGGAAAAAATGTTTTTGGAGGGGGGGTGGGGGGGGGGGGGGGGGGGGGGGGACAGTGACGGGCCCTCAGGGGAAATATCACGGGAAAAAACTCCAGCATTTTTTGTAGCTAAGTTTATGTTAATGGGGGAAAATCTGCCTGGATCGGGCCCTATGACATGTCTGTCAATATTTTTAGCTTTCAAAATTCGGTCTATTGTAGGTTAACGTTTGAAAAACGGTATCAGAGGGTAGTAGTTAGGGAAGGGGACTATTTTTGGGCCAGCCCCAAGCGATGACCCCGTCAATGTTTTGGCGAAGGGTTTGGCGCGCGTGTGTGTGTGTTTTGGTGGGGTTGTGTGTGTGTGGTGTGTGTGTGTTAGGACGGCCCGGGTGATGAGGGGTGGAGGGGGGGGGGGGGGGGGGGGGGGTGGGGGGGAGTGTTCTCTCTGAACAGATTCGATCGACCCCTTCAATCTTTTAGCGTTCATTTTGTTTTTTTTTGCTGTTGTTTGTCATTTTTTGGACTAGACTTGTGGGACAAGAAAAACAACAAAAACAAAAAGGGTGGGGGGTACTCTCTTCCTCTCTTCTCTCTCTCTCTCTCTCTCTAAACACAAACACACACGCGCGCGCGCGCGGCCCCGGCGCGCGGGGCACCCACGCATGCATGCAAACGTGTTGCGCGCGCTACGCATGCATTTTGCGTTTCGGGTGAGTGGAAACCCCCCAAAACCACCCCACACACACCACACACAACAAACAAAAACACAACAATGCCGCGAAAAAATTAAACGATACATGCTTGGATAATGGCTGTTTATTATATTGCGGGGGGGAAACCCCAAAATATTCCGTAGATTATGATTTTAAAAGTAATTTAACTTTTTTTTTAAGTTAAAATCTGTAAAAAACGTACAATCCTATGTTAGAAACAGTTAAAAAGAAAAGCGAGATAGGCGGGGAAGACAGGATAAAAAATTTTATTAGAAAAGGCCTAGGCCCTTAGAAGAGGGTAACCCAAACTAAGCGATAGAAAAGTCAGTGACATATAAATTAATAAACGAAATTGATTCTTCATTGTTTCCTGAAAATAATTTTTCATGAAGAACGATTTTCCCCCTTTTTGCGCCAGAAATATACATGCTAAATTTTTATTGTATCATGCTGGGGAGAATAGAAAATTTTAAACCTGAAATTGCATGGGCCTTATAGTATTTCGGTTGTTTAAATTTTTCTCTATCATTCAGGGCGGGCAGCAAAATAAAAAGGCTATTCTCTTTTTCCTTTGTTGCAAGACGGCATGTAAGCATATTTTCATTTTTTAACGATTTGAAAACAATAGATGCAATGGACACACCAATCGAAAATTGGCAATTTCCTTTTTATTTTTCTTTCATTTTTTGCTAGTACAAGTTTTTCTCTTTTGAGTGTTTTAAAACAAACCCGAATGTGCAAAATTTGTCACTAGTAGTATGTGATCATGCCGTTCTGCCCTCTACAAACAATAATTCTTTGGCCCCTTTAAAAAAGTTAAAAAAACCTGATTATTTTGGGACCCTGGTTGTTTCCGACACGAAAATCCAAAAAATTTTTTAAAAAATGAGAAAATTTGTAAACCTAGTCCTTTCCCAAGAGAATCCCCCAAAACTTGCATTTTGTATGCCTTCAACGCCAGCCATTTCATTTATTTGGTCGTTTCAGCCAATACTTTATACATTTCATGTAAAATACTGTATTAATGTTAGGGTCTCGGCCCATTTAATTAGATTGCAAATTTAAAAGTTGAATAATATGTAAACAAAAAAACGCAAAAAAAAAAAGACAGATTCTATAAATTCGCGAACAATCAATATTTCTTAAAATCAGTGCAAAGTACGTTAAAATAAACAAGAAAACAAAAGAACGAAAAACCCCCCCCCAAAAAAACAGATTCATACTAAATTCGCAAAACCAAAAGCCCTTTCTTAAAACAGTGCAAAGTTCTTTCGATGCGAAAACTTTAAAGAGAATATTGTTGTTTTCTATCAAGATGTTGGAAATGTAATTATTTTATTAGACTTAATAGTCTTCGAGGGTTGCCTTACAATTTTGCTGGGAAAAAATCATGAACAGAGAAAAAATGTTTTGGGCAAACCCAATGAAGTACCCCTCAAGTTCTCGCACATTTACAAAATTGATCTGCGATTGCATTTCTTTCCTTGTTGCGAAAAAAATTTTTTTAAAAAAAACGATTTTTTAAACCCAATCACGGGCGATTTTTTAAAACTCCCCATTGTGTTCGTATTAAATTTGATATAAATACAAAAAAAACCCCCTGATTAAAGTAAAATAGAGGGGAAAAGAAAAAGAAGTCGTGGTTACAAGGCTGTTTTCCCAGTCTTTCGCAAAACAGTCGAAGGACAAAACTCGTATCGCGACACGTTGGTTTTTTCCCATACATTCAGAACCCGTATCAGAAGGGAGTCACAAACTTGGCAAGCCCAAGTGCTATTTTTAGGGTATGCAAAATGAAACGTTTTGTTTGCATTATAGGGAAAATTTCGTTTTGAAGTAAACTTATCAAAGTTTTTTTTTTTTAATCAATAAATCAAAGTGCCCTTTTTTGGGATACTTATTTTTTTGCCAGTTTTTTCCCCCCAAATCCGATGTTGGGGGGTTTAAAAATTTATCCTGGAAAGATTTTTCTTCTTTTCCAAAAATAAAGCCTTTCTATTCTTCACAAGTCTTTAAGTCCCGTTTTCAAAACCTGAATAAAGACGGCGGATTAGGGGGAAATAAAACGTTTAAGGAACGTTTCACACAAAAAAATATCTACTTAAATTTACCCGAGGGTTTTCTAATGGCTAAAAATCCCCTTTTTTACCCTTAATGAATCTTTAATGTGTACCCCGTGGAGTTGGGTTTGGGGTATTTAAATTTGGAAGTTCATGTGGTTTTTGTTTTAACTTTTAAATTTGAAAAAAAAAATTTTTAAAATTTGTACAGAAGCATTTATGATCTGGTAAACAAATGCCTGGGGCGGGGAGGAGGAGAGGAGAAGAGAAAGGGAGAAGGAATGGGGAGAGAGAGAGAGGATTTTGGCGCACGTGAAATTTGCGCCCAAAAATCGGGTGGGCGTTAAGTCCGAGAGGAATAAAACTTGGAAAAATGGGGGTGCTCAAAACTCATTGTTTGGAAAAGAAGGAACAGCGTGTCAGCTGGCTTGTTTCTGCACGTGCTGTCATTGCCCATTCCCTATTAGTTCAAGCGAAACCCCCCATCCATGCCGGGATGGGTAAAAGTTCAGTAATTAATAATATTAATAAATGAATTTTTTCATTGCGCCTATTCTCGGCTAGGACCAAGTCTAAGCGTTTACAATAAACATCGCTTCAAAGGGCTGCCTCCTGGGGGTAGTGCCGGGTGAAGGCGCCGTGGCGCTTATTCAGTCGTTTTCCCGTGTCATCCAGTCAAAATTTGTTCAATTCGTTCATCAGTTTCTTTACTTCCCTTTATTCTTTCCCTTTCTTTTCGCAGGGTGCTTTTCTGTGTGTAAGTGTCATCCATACGGGCCCAAAAGGCCTATTTCGAAAGTTGGTGATGGGTTTTGTGGTGCAGTATTATGCGTGGTTCCACACGGAACCCCGGTTTATGTCCAAAATAAGGTTTTGTATACGTCCTCTGAGTGATCTGTAATACTCCTTCTGTTTGGTTTTGCAAGCCCCTTTTTTTGCGAGTGAATCGAAGTCGTGTCGTTTGGAGATTGAACATTGTATTGATGAAACAAGACTGACAAGATCTTTCGATTTTTGTTTTTCTATGTGGATGGGGGTTCCCCTGTGCATATTCCTTGCACTCACGTTATTAATGGTTTTAAAAAAAAAAAATAAAAAAACGAGCCCTTTGCACTCTGAATGTAGCCATTCGTAAAAGGGATGCGTTTTTAATTGCCCTCTTGGTTGTGTGTGTGTGTGGTGTGTGTGGTTGTGTGGTGTTGTGGTGTCCCATGTGTGTGTGGTACATACGTGAGTGCTTGCGTGGTACGTTGTGGTGTTGTGTGCGGTTTGGTACTTTGTGTGTTGTGTGTGTGTGTGTGTGTGTGGTGTGTGTGTGTGTGTGTGTGTGTGTGTTTCTGCACGAGCGCGGTGCGGCTGTGTGTGTACGGGGTTACGCGCGCGGGCGTGTGTGTGGTGTGTGTATGTGTGGTGTTTGCCAGCAGGAAATGAATAGGGGGAAAGCACATCCCTTGCTTAAACCCCTAAGTCTCAGAAAAACCTTTGGAGAAACGTTTTGGGTTTTTTGAGGTCGATTGCTCTGCTCTGTTGAAAACTCGGTATCTTTGTCAGGTGGGAGGATTAAGAATTTTATCGTTTCATCATTTCCTTTCGTAGCCGTTTATGAGCATTTGACACCATCGTATTTTTCCTTGCAGTACCTAAAAAAGGGTGATCCTTGGAGTTCTACCCTCGATTTTACGAAAAAATTAAACTTAATCAATGAAAATGGGGGGATGTTTAGTAGCCCTTATATTCTCATGCATTGCAAAATTTCACAAGGGGTTTTCCCAAACCGTAAAAAAAAATGGAATGAAGGTGGCAAAAGTAAAATTTATTTCGGAAGCTTTTATGTGCTCCCGCGTGGAGCAAAGAACGTGTCATGGCGCGCATGTTAGGCTTTTGCAGGATGTCGTGTCCCCGTCTTCGTGTTATACCATTCCAGATACAGGAGTTTTTCCCGATCCGTCTGCTGTTTGCGGCCCGGGCTTTTGTGTAGAGGGAGAAAAAGGATCGTCACTCCAAGGCGAGGTTTTCAAATTTCAGCAGACGTTCAAACCTTTGGTCATGCCCCTCCTGAAAAGCTTCGGGGGTGTCTCGTCGTAATATCCCAGCGGGAATGGCATTTTTGTGTAAGGATATTACGATGTCCAGGTCGCCTTTTCGCACGCGAAATGAAGGGGTGTTGCTCCAAAACGTCCGTTGCATTAACGTGGCTGTACGTATTTTGTACCCCCAACTTCGGCGAACCATCAGGGCGAACGCAAAAGTCCTGCGATATCACCATGCCCCTCTGGACCCCCGGGCCCGTGGTGTGAGGCAATTCATCCGTACGTTGGTTTGGCACCGGTGCCAACAGTGCTCGGACCACTGCTGTGGTTTCTGCCGCGGCCCACTCAGAGGGGCGTTTCCCCCAAAAGTCCTTCACGTTTACGTCCACCCCGAACTCCAGGAGTGCCTTTACCGTGTCGTCGTATACAGACATGCCAAGTGAGAAGCGTCTCCCGGAATTCTTCGCGTTTTTGGTATCGCTCTTTCGCCGTTGAGCTTTGTGAAATCAAACCCTTTTTTTCCCTATAGGTTCCCCCATTTGTATTGTGGTCGCCCGGGCTTTTCTTAGAAGAACCGTCAGGTTGAACTTGACTGAGCTGAAACAACCAAAAAGCCATTAAAATACCTTTTCTGTATAGGCCTTACAAAAAGATAACAAATACCAAGTCGACTTCGATGCGTGTCTTTGAGAGAAGTTATTTTTTTTCCCTCATTTTGACCCTAGATAAGACTTGTCCAGAAATGAAATGATAACAAAGGGAAGTTTACTAACAGCAATGCTGTTCCTGTACCTGTCGTCGGATGTCACATAAAGGTTTTAAACTGTGAAAAATCAAAAGGGCTGAAGTAAAGTGGCATTCCATTGCACGGCAGTTCGATATTGCATCCCAAAAAAACATGACTGTCCTTTCTTTCATGATGACAAATTTTTTAGTGATGAGGACGATGGTGGGTCGGGGTGGGTGGGGGTGGGGGGGGAATCAAATTTTTTTGTGAAAAAAAAAAAATGTTGCTTATGTTTTCCTCTTTCTTCTTCTTCTGCTTTTTCTTCTCGCCATGTTTTTTGTGGACAGTAGATGACGCAGTGATTTAAAAAAATTGTATTTGGAGGATGCTAAAAGAAGAACAAAAAAAAGAAAAAAAAAGGGGGGGGGGGGGGGACAAAGAAAATGACACCCAATAAAAGGTTAACTCTTTGGGTCAGCAAAGCCCACCTGTTGTAAAAGGGCCATGGTCAAAAGAAAAACCCAAAAAACAATCACTTAAAGCACAGCTTTTTAATTGATTGATCTTTATGAAAACCCCAATAAAAATTTTTCTAGCCGGATTATTTTTTAAAATTTGTGATGCCAATCTTCCGTTAAGGTGTGATGTAAAAACACTCGAAAACAAGTTACCTTAGAATGGATGCATACCGTTTTAAAAAAAAAAGAAACACGTATGAGTAAAAGGCCGAAGAAAATGTATATCATAAAACAATTAATCAAATTTTATCTCTTCCCTAAATTTTAACTTGCCATCCTACATTCTTCTGTATCCTCCATTTCTACATTTCATCCTTCCACCCCTGAACTCCCAACACATGAATGAGGGGTTTTTATTACAGGTCTTTCGAAAAACAAACGAGAAGTTAAAAAAAGCATAGCACTTTCTGCACTTGTCAAATGAAAGGGGACAAAAGCCAAAAAATTGTTTTTGACAAAAAAAAATCCAGCAGGTAAAGTTTATTTGTACTTAGTTTTGGCAACATATTTACCCCAGTAATTTCAGAATTTCAAACTTTTGTTCCCCGGGCTTCGAATATGAAAAGAAAAAAGGCATGGAAAATAAAGGTGTTCCTTTCTTACTTTTCCGTCGGCCTCGTGTGAGGAAGTGTTCTAAAACCTTGTTTGTTTGGTCCATAACGTTCTGAAAGCCGTGACTACTTTGGCATCTTGAGTCAACTGGACTCCGTTGTTGAGCAAAATCTGCACACTCTGGATTCCCTTTCCCTCCAGGGAAAGAGGTGTGCTCGAATCTGCCGCTGCCTTCTCATTGACGTCAGCACCATGTTCTGCGAGCATTTTCACAATTTCACAATGTTTCACCTTGATGGGCAGTGAAAAGAGGATTGTTGCCTGTGTCAGTTCTCGCCCCCTGTGACAAATAAACATTTCACCAAACGTTCGTCGCCCATCAAAGTGGAGATGCTCAGCGCCGTGTTGTGTTAAACGTCTTCAGCTTTTTACGCCCCGGGGCCGTTCTCCACGAGGTACTTAACCACCTAAAAGGCCCTCCCACTTTTGGGACAAGCAGAAGGGATCCATTCCTGCCGAATCGGTTCCGGGCGTTGACATCGCCCCAAGCTTCCCCAGCAACTTGGCGTTTTTTTGGGTGGCCCTTTCCGCAGGCAAGAGGGCAGAGCGGTGTCCCCTTCTAAACCCTCGTGTCCCATCCACCCCCAAATCGAGGGGGCGCGTTGGGTGATCGGGGGCGGGCTGTTTCTTCTCACGGCTTTAATGAAGAGGGAGGGAAAAGGGTCCCAACAGCGGGGTGGCGATCGATCTGAAGCGGGTAGCAGCCACGCTGCATTTCCCCGTGGGGGCGGGCGTCTGAAAGAGGATTTCGGGTTTTTCCAAAGGGAACCTCCTGGCTCGGATGCACTTTTTTGGCGGGAGGAGTAGCTTCACGATGTCCGGGAAGCCAACCTACAGGAAATAGTGGAGGGGCGCCATTTTCTTTGTCTCGTACATTGAGGTTTGGGTTCGACGTAGTTAAAGCAGTCACCCTCATTTTTTGGAACCGTCCAAGTCGAGCCTCAACAAGGCCCCGAAGTTTTCGAACCCCATTTGGGGACACGGCCCTTTGGGCCCGTGGCGTGGGGGGTACCTGACTTCTTATGTTTGGGAAAAAAACCCCCCGTTTCGTTATTTTGTGTGCGGACCACTGGGCCCCGTTTTTTTTTGCAGGCAAGCCACGGGGAGAGGCCCCTGGCAATTTTGGGGGCCTTTTACGTTGACCCTCACCTTGAGCCCCCACTAGGAAATTTCACGGGATCATTGTTTCCGTGTCCACAAAGCCAGATGAAGGGAAGGGTTTCTGGGAGCCTTTTGTCATGTTGACTCTAGGGCCATGAGCCACAGGTTTTTTTTTGGTATCAACCCCTCCAAATTTTTACAAGCTTTGCGCATTCTCGCGATCTTATAACTCCCCAACCGGGGGGGAAGGGGTTTAATTTTGGGAAAAAAATATGTTTTTGTCTTAGTGTGCACCCCAATGTCAAAATTTACACGGAACAGACGTCGGGAAAC
>JAMYXO010006567.1:0-13398 GCA_033310375.1 Conus canariensis | reverse complement strand
AAGTTTTAAAAGGGAAAAAAGAAGGATTTAAAAGGGAAAACAGGGGATAAAAGGAAAAGAAAAAAAAAAAAGGAAAAAGGGAAAGGAAAAAAGGGGAATGGGAAAAAGGAATGGGGAAAAAGGGGGGAAAAGAAAAAAAGTGCTTGTAAAAGAAAGGGAAAGATAAAAGGAAAGAAAAAAAGGTTTAGGGGAAAAAAAAGGGGGAGGAAATTATAAAAGGGGAACGAAAAAAAAAAGGGAAAAGCGAGGAATGGGGGGAAAAGGGGTTTAAAATTTTTAAAGTGTTGTGAAAGAAAAGGAAAAAAAAAATGGGAATGAATGGGGAAAAAAAAAAAGGGGGGTTGAAAAAGGGGGAAAGAAGGGTTTTCTCGGAAAAAAGGGAAAAGAAAAAGGAAAAGGAAAAAAAAAAAGAGGAGAAAAAAAAAGGGAAGGAACGAAAAAAAGGAAGGGAATAAAAAAAGGGAAGGGGGTTGAAAAAGGGTTTAAATAATTTTTTAAGTGTTTGTAAAAGGAAAGGAAAAAATTGAAAGGAAAAAAGGGAAATGAAAAAAAGGGCCGGATAAAAAGGGAAAAGAAAAAAAAAAAGGGGAAAGCGGGGAAATGGGGAATGAGAAAAATGGGGTTTGGAAAATTTAAAAGTGTTTGGGGGAAAAAGGAAAAAGAATAAAAAGGAAAAAAAGGGGTTGGGAAAAAAAAAGAAGGGTTGGAAAAAGAAAGAAAAAGGAAAAAAAGCAAATTTGGAATGGGGGGGTTAAAGGAAAGAAAGGCGGGGAAGAAAGGAAAAAAAGGAAAGGGAAAAGGGGGGTTTGAAAAAAAAAGGAATGAAAGAAAGCAAAAATAAGGGTGGAAAAAAAAAAAATAAAAAAAAAAAAAAAAATTTAAAAAAAAAAAATAAAAAAAAAAAAAAAAAAAAAAAAAAAAAAAAAAAAAAAAAAAAAAAATAAAAAAAAAAAAAAAAAAAAAAAAAAAAAAAAAAAAAAAAAAAAAACAAGGGGAATTTGAGAATGGGGGGGTGAATGGTGAAAGCTAAGTGTGTGAAAAAAAAGGGAAAGGGAATGAAAGGAAAAGTCGGGTGAAAGAAAAGAGGAAAAGGAATTGAAAAGAAAAAGGGGAAAAAGGGTTTTTTTGGAAAAGGAAAAAAAAAACCGAAAAGGAAGGGTGAAGGGTTGTTTGAAAGCAAATGTGGGGGAAAGAAAAAAAAGGAAAATAAAATAAACCCGGATGAATGGAAAACAAAAAAAAGGGGAAAAAGGCATTAATGGGAAGGGGTTTGGAAAGCAAGAAGGGTTTTGGAAAAAGTGAAAAAAAAGAAAATTGGGGGAAAGGGAAAGGAAAAAAAAGAATGAAAGAAAGAAGGGTTTTGGAAAGGAAAAAAGGTTGAAAGCAAAGAAGGGGAAAAGGGAAAAAGAAGGTTAAAAGGGGGACAAAAAGGATGAAAAAAAGGGTTAAAAAAGAAAAGGAAAAAAAAAGGGGTGAAAGGAAAAAAAGGGGGTAATTAAATAAAAAAAAAGAAAAAAGGGGGTTGGTTATTTAAAATTTAAAAAAAAGGGAAATTAAAAAAAAGAAAAAAGGGTTTAAAAGGGAAAAGGAAAAAAAAAGGGGTTTTGGGAAAGGAAAAGGAAGGGTTTGGAAAATAAAAAGGAAAGGGGGGGAAATGAAAGAGGGTTAAAAAATGAAAAAAAGGGTAAAATTAATTAAAAAGGGAAGGGGTTTAAAAGGAAAAAAAAAGGGTGTGTTGTGAAATGAAAAGAAAGGGAAAATTTTTAAAATGAAAGGGGTAAAAATTGAAATAAAAACCCAAGAAGGGGTTAAAAAATTGAAAAAAAAGGGGAATAAGTAAAATAAAAGAAGGGTTAAAAAAATAAAAAGGGAAAGAAGGGTAAAAATAAAAAAGGGGGTTTGAAAGGAAAAAAAAAAAAGGGGGGGGAAAGGAAAAGAAGGGTAAAAAAGGAAAAAAGAAGGGTTTTAAAATAAAAAAAGAAGGGGGAAAGGGTAAGAAGTTTTTAAGGAAAGACGTTTGCAAAAAAAAAAAAAAGGAAGGGGTGGGGGAAAAAGGAAACGAAGGCTGAAAAAAATTTAAACGAAGGGGGGGGAGGGGAGGGGGAGTTGTGACGAAGAGGGGGGAAAAGATTTAGGGATTTATAAACCCAATCCCTTTACCAAAACATAAATTGGGACCCCGTAGCGCCCAAAACAACTATCATAAATAACATTCTGGTTAAATATTGAAACCCAAAAAAGGACAACCAGTTTAAACAGTGACGTCACACCTCCCCCACTCCCCCCCCCCCCCCCCCCCCCCCCCCCCCCCAAAAAAAAAAAAAAAAAGTTTCTCCTGTTTTTTGTATTTTATCATCCACACACATTTCTCAGACGTTGGGAAAAGTTCGGGGGTGAAAATTTTAAACTTTAAATTTTCCAAGTCTTTTAAAAAAGGCCCCCAGTCATTTTTGGTAACAAAAATTTAAAGGCCCGGGGCCACCTGTCATTGCAGTGGAAGTACGGGACACTTAAAATTTAAAAACCCAGGTGGAAAAAAGGGGAAGGGACCGGAGAAAATTCCCGTAAAACGGGTTTTTAGGTGAATCCATTCTTTCGTGAGCCAAAAAAATTTTTCAAAAATTTAAAAAATCGGGAAAATTTTTAAACATTTTTGGTAAAAAGGTTAGGTAAAAGGGGGGATGAAAGTAAAGTATTTGGGCCTGTTCGCCCATGCGTTTTATCAAGAAAATTTAAAATATTATAATAAAAACTTCAGGGCCCAGAGGGGTTTTGAAATAAATCAGGGTCAAATTCTTTATTTTTTTGGGCCTCATCAAAAATTTTTGGGGAAACCACACACACTTCCGTGAAAAACCGTCTTTTGAAACCCCCCCAAATTGCACACAAAAAAACAGAGGGACGCGGAACTTTGGGCTCTTTCCCTTTTAAAGCCCAAGTTTTCTCCCTTTGTGTTGTAATGGACTGTTTTGTTTGTTTTTCGCTCCCTTTGTTTTTCCCCTGACCCTTTTGGGCGTTTGTTTTCGGACTTTCCTGGCCACGAATTTTTCCCAAACCCCCGGGTTTTTATGCAAAAATCCCGCTTTTTTTGGAAAACATTTTTGAGACAAATCCCAAAGGGGAAAAAAAATTTCGGGGGAAAATTTTTTAACAAGGGAGAAGAAAAGAACGGGGCAAAACTTCCAGTTTTTTTTGTCTAGGGAAATTTTTAGATTGCTGCTACTTGAAAAACACAAGACAGAAGAGAAAAGAGAGAGGGGGGAAGACGAAGGAGAGAAAAGGGGGGAAAAAGGAAAAGGGGAGAAAAAGAAAAAAAGGAGGGGAAAGGGTAAATTTGGGGGAAAAGAGGGAGGGAATGTTTTTATACTTTGAAAAGGCTTTGTAGGCTTTTTCATCTCAAAATTCTCTAACTTTCACGGCCTATTTCAAAAGCCCTTTTTATCTTGTTTTAAAAAAGACCGCTTCCGGGGTGTCTGTCTTTTTTTTGGCGGCCGGGGTTTTTTTTTCAGCCTTCTCCAAGCACCTGTCACTAAAACGGGAGCCCCCCTCGGCATTTTGTTTTGGTTTTGTTTAAAAAAAAAACAAAAAAAACCCAATTTTGTCACACTGGTGCCCTAAATTGGTTTTGGAAAACAAAAATGTTTTTTAAAAGGGTTTTGCAGCTCTTTTAATAAAAACTATTCCCAAAGATTCACTTTTCAGGGGGGAACTTGCCCGCGCTGGCAAAACTTGCTCCCCACCCCCGCGTACACTCACACAATCAGCTTGTGCTTTACTTGCCCCACACAGGCACAAAAAGAAATAAAAAATTGGTTATAAACATAGCCCCTTTTGTGGTTTTTGCTTTTTGAGGGGTATTTTAGGGAGATTAGCCCTTTGATCTTATGTTTTTTTTTTACAAAATGTTTAAAACCCATTATTTTGTTGACAAATTTTATTTTAAACGAATCTCGTGTTTTTTGAATGTATGGGGGGGGTTTTTGGGGGGTGTGTTGTGTTTTTTGGGGGTGTGTGGTGGGTTGTTGGGGGGTGTGGGTGTGTTTTGGTGTGTGTGTGCTTTGGTGTCTTTTTAACGCCCTGCGTGCATGCATGAAATGTTGTGTGTTTTTGGCGGGGGGTGTGGATAAAAGATTGGTTTTGTGAGGGTTTTTAAAAAAAATTTATTTTAAGTGGTAAATTTTTGTTTTTTTATTTTACATTTGATTTTATGATTTTGATTTGCAAGGTTGTCACCCCCAAAAAAATTTTTCCCCTTTTCAGGGGACAAAATAAAACAATTTTTTTGTGAACAAAAATTGGTTTATGAATTTTATTGAACTAAAGTTAAATTCGGGAGGCCCAAAAAAGGGTTTTCTTTGGGGTTTTGTAATCACCCCTTTTTGGGGGAACAAATTTAAATATTATTATTTTATTTTTTATTTTTATAATTTTTAAAAAAAGCATCTATGAGTTTTTCCATTTTTCCTTTCAGGAATTTTCACGACCCGTATTTCTTTAAAAAGACTTGAAAATTTGGCATTTACTTTTTCCCCAAAGTTTCTTAAAAAGACTGTGTGAATTTTGTGGAGGGGTTTTTTCAGAAAGTTTTGGGGAAGGGTTTGGGCCGGGTCTCACTGAAAATCTTTTTAAAGGGTCCGGGGGGGAAAAAAAAAAGGGAAAAAAAACACGTTCTATCTCCCCGTTTGTCAACTTTTCAGAATGGTTGGCAATGGCAGCTTTTTTTCTTAAGGTATTCATATTTTTTAAAATTTTTTGTATCTTAGCAAGCACTTTATTTAGGGTTTTTTAATTACTGTGTATGGGTTTAAAAAAAGAGAGAGAGAGTGAGTTTCCTAACTTGCACAATGTTCCTCGACACATACTTTTTTTAACTTTTTTTCATTAATGCCCCAAAACTTTGCCCTGGGGGAAAAAAAAGGGGGGTTCGTTTTTCCCTTTTTCCTTCGGGGGCGGGGGGGAGAATGGGGTGTTGTTTCTGCATCAAAAAGAAAAAATGGTCCATTTTTGAAAATTTATTTTGTTTCTAAAAAAAAAAAATTTTAAAAAAAAATTTCCAAAACCAAACTAAGACAAAATTTTTTTTTAGAAACTTTTTAAATTTTTGAAATTGAATCTTTTTTGCGCCACAAATTTTAAAAAGGCCCAAATGTGCTAAAAGTGCACAATGTTACAAAGGGTTGTAGATGAATGGTTTTAAACATGAGGTTTTGGAGGGAAAAAGGGTTTTTTTTAAAGCTTTTTTGTTTCTTTCTGCTTTACATTTGTTCGTAAATTGATGTAAATTTCTCCTAAGAAAAAAAAAAATGATCAAACATCTGAATCCAGAAAAAACCAAGACTAACCGACACGGGCCCCCGCTAAAAGAAAAATCGCAATCAATGGCTGAGAATAAAATTTACATTCAATTTTCCCACACTTTTTTTTATTTACTTTTCTTTTCTTCATTTTTTGTTGAATTTATCAAAGAACTTTGTTGGCCCCTTTTCCCCCAAAGATGTACCCCCCCCGTGCCCCCCCCCTTTTTCCTTTTTTAACACCCAAAGTTAAAACCCAAAAAACCTTTTTCCAAAAACCCAATTTGAAAAGGGTTTTTAATTGTTTTTTTCCTTCTTTATTTTATTTTAAAGAGGGAGGTCAAAAAAGCATGGTGGAGAGGGGGGGGGGGGGTTTTTGGGATCATTTTTTTCCCGGGGGTTCTGCAAGGAAACCCCCAAAATTTCAATAATACTTTTAAAATTTTGCCCCTTTTGTTTTGGGCCCTTTTCCTTTTTTTGGTTTTCCCTTTTAAAAATGTAAAAAATGGAATTTTTAATCACATTTTTTTCCCGGGGGACAAAAAAATTTGTTTTTAATTTTCTCTCGCGCCTCTTTCTGACTTTTGGGTTTGCGGGTTTTGTTTGCTGGGTTTTTTTCCTTGCGGGAAACCCCAAAAGGTCATGGGCTGAAAATTTTCCGGGACCCCAACCCAGTCTTTCTCTACGGGGTTTTGGGGTTTTTTTAAACAGTAAAACTGCAAGAAATTGAAAGACAAAATTTCTTTCAAAGTTAACCCATAGGAACCAAATTTTGTCAAAGAAGCCTAGAAGAGCTGGAGAAACGGCACTATTATCTAAAAGGGCCGGGACTGAACCTTTTGGGGGAATAAGGCGTTCGCAAAGAAGAAAAATAACAAAAAACAAAGGGCTCCAGTCTTTCAGGTTTTCCCCCTAAGAAAAGCAAAAATTCGCCTCCCCATTGTAGGGAATGGGAAAAAAAGGGGAGGAAACTTAGAGAATTCTAAATTTTTTTATTGGGAAAGGGTTTGCAATCTTATGCAAATCTGAGCAACATGCTAGAGAGGAGGGTGTTTTCCTCCAACCCCCAACCCCAAAGCAATGAATGGTGAAAACCCCCAAAATTTGGGGGGTTCAAACCAAAAACCAGGCACTACTTTTTTTTTAAACGCTTTTGTGAGCCCTTCTTCATTTTTTGGGGTTTTGGTTTTTGCCGTTGCATAGTGTTAAGGGGGTTTGGGCCTTTTGCTTTAACGAAACCACTTTCGAAAGTGGGGCTTCCCTTTGCTCTCGCAGAAAAGTTTACCGAGATTTCGTGCCCACCCGCGTGTTTTTTTAGCGTACTGAAAATGCTCCCAGGCTCCGTGTTTCCTTCGCCACTTTATTTGTTTTTTTTCCCTTTCCCCCAAAAAAATTCCCCCCCCCCCCTCCCCCAACCCCCCCCCAAAATCCCCCCCCCCCCCCCAAAACGCCCCCCCTCCCTTTATTTTTTTTTCCGGGAAACAGTTTTTTCACTTAAAAATTTCATGGACATAATAAATTCCCATGGGAAAAAATGTGAATGAAACACCACTTTCAAAAGGTTTGGTCTTTTGATTTGCCCTTTTGTGGGGGATCATACCCACAGATTGGGGGTTTTTGGGGGGGGAAATGGGGGGGGGGGGGGGGTGGGGGGGGGGTTAAGGGGGGAAAAAAATAAAACATTGGTGTTAGCAGGGGGTTTTGGGTTGGAGTTAATGTTTTTCCGGGTTACTTTAAAAAATTTTGTTTAAAAAAAAATACAAAAAATTTTATTTCTTCTTTTTCCCCAAAACTTTAAAAAGGGTACGCGCTTTCAAAAAAACATGAAAAAAAGGTTCCACCCCCAATGCAAAACAGCCCAAATTTTCCCAAAAAGCAAGAAAAACCCAGGGGAAATTTGTTGTGGGGGAAAATTCATCCCGTGAAAAAAAGTTCGGCATCAACACCCCTAAAAACCAAACCCCCAAAACAGGGGGCCAAAAATTCACCTTTTAAAACAGCTTAAATTCAAACCTTTTCTTTTTTTTTAAGGGTAAAAAATTTTTTTTAAATACATTATCATGTTGGCCAGTTTTGTCCCCTCTTCAACCCCAAACCCAACCCCCCAAACCCCCTTCCCCCAACATTTTCACGTTTGTTTCACCCCAACCTTTTTGGGATGCCCCATTTTACTGGCCCCTTTCCAAAAACCAGTACTCCCCCCCCCAAATTTTTCCCAAAACCCCTTTTTTTAATTTTGGAGAACACAAAAAAAAAGTCAAACCCCAAAACCCACTCAATCTTTTAAAAAGATTTTTCCCCCTACCCACTTTTTCATATTGTAAAAAGCCCAAGGCCCGAGTAACAATGCCTTATTTTGAGGTAAAAAACGACACAAATTTGCCCTTGTTTTCCCAAAAAAAAAACACCAAAAAAAAAAACAAAAAAAAAACCCCCCCCAAAAAAATATAGTCGGGTTTGTTGTAAATTTGGAAGACCTGTTCGTTTTGTGCGGATTTTGGGCTGAAGAAATAAAACCAAACCAAAAACACCACTGCAACTGATAAACAACCAAAAAACCCCCAAAAACTACCGCCAAAATTAAAAATAACCCCCATCACTAAACCCCCCGTTTTTTCCTGTTTTTCTTTTTCTGGAAAAAGGTTTTTTCAAAAACTCGAGGAAACCCGGGCAAGCCGTAAAGGACGGGGGCGCCCCCCCGTTAAAGCCCCCTGCAGGCGGAAAAGACCTGCGGCGGCTCCCAAAAGGGGAAATTGCAAGCCAAAGGGCGGGGGGGGGGGGGTTCGTTGTGTTTCCTTTCGGGGCACCAAAAGGTTGAAGTTCTCCCATGCCAAAGGCTTTCGATTTTTCTGGGATCTGTCCCCGGCCCCCCACGGGTTTTTTCCCAGACAAAAGGGGCGGGAAAAAAAAAAAAAAAAACAGCATTGAAAATCTTTAAAGTTTAGTTTGTCCCATTTCCCCGCTGTCTTTTCTGAAAAACTCTTTGGGGGAAATTTGTTATTCGGGCCTTAGGCAGACCATACGCATTCACCCCTTTTTTCAAACTGTGAACAGGGAAATTTAAATAAAAACTTTGCTTTGGGACTTTTCCCCCACCAAATTTTTTCTTAAAAAATTTTTTTTAACACTTTTGCGCACAAGGTTTTCTCACCCATGAGCTTTAAATTAAAAAAGTTTTCCCCGAAACATTTAAAGGTCTTTTAAAGGAAAAAAACTTTAAAAAAACCGTGCGTAAAAAAATTAAAGATTCCCCCCAAAACGGAAACCCTTGTGTGCCTAAAACCCAAAAAAGGGCCCCTGTTGAAAGCAACCCCCCTTAACCTTTTTGCCGGCCCCAAGGAGAAAAGCTGAAAAAAATTTTGGGTAACGCGTCCGGGGGTTTTTGGGTACCAACCTCCAGTTTTCAAAAATGACCCCAGCCAAACACCCCGGAAGGGCCCCCCGCCCGGGACATCTTTAATTTTTGCTGTTCTTCCATAGCGAATTTAAATTTTTGAAGCCGGTTTTCCCCCCCAGGGGCCACAGTCCCCTTTTGGGGGGGGTTTTTTGTGGGAAGGGGGTTGGGGCAAAAGCGTTTTGAATATGGGGTTTCCTTTTATTTTTTGAAGCCAGTAAAAATTTTCCTTTCTTTTGAAAAATAAATTTGATTCACGAAAAAGGGTAAATGGTTTTAAAGGGAAAAAATTAAAAATTCCCCCACATTCATGCCCCCGCATAAAAAATTTTTGGGGGTTGCGTCATAAAAAGGGAAAAAATTTTTGAAGAAAATTTCACCAAAAACTGCCCATAAAAAAAAAAAAAAAGGTTTTTCAACAAAAATTGTTTTTAAATTTTCTGCTTTGAACTGTCTTAAACCCTTTAATCCGGAAATTTATTGGTTTGAGGCAACAAAAAAAAATATACAAAGAAGGGAAAAAACAAAACATTCTATAAATGGGAGTGAGAATGAAGAAAAATCATTGTATACTACTAAAAAAATAAAGAATTGCTTATGATAAAAAATAATGACAACAAAAACAATAACATCGTCATATCATATCAAAAAAATAAAAAACAAAGCATTTTGAGCAAACACATGAAGATCAAGGGGAAAAAAAAAAGAAAAACCCCCTTTTTTCAAAAATGATTTTTTTTTTTTTTTCATTGTGTCTTTTCCCCATAAAGATGTTTCTTTTTTTTGTTTCCCCTATCACCCCTTAAGTTATCCAACAAGATTACTCCCCAAACAAATCATACGCGTCAAAAGCCCCTTCGTAGCTTTTGGTGGGCGGTACTCCTAGCCTCGCCCCCTTTCATTTTTGTTCACACACTTGAAAATAATGTACAGAGGAAATACAATGTCAAAACCATCAAAATGCACAAAAATAAACGAAAATTTTGTTTTCTGCCCCTTTTATTTTTGTGGGGTAGCTGGATTTTTTATGTGGTGTTTGGGGTAATTTTTGGGGAGCTGAGATAATTTTTGTGGTAAGCTGGATAAATTTTTGGTTTTGGAGTAATTATGTGGTTTTTGAGATAATTATGTGGTTGTGGAATTGGGAAAGTTTACTCGTGTGTTATGACATGTGGGTTGTGATCCTGGGATGAGAAACCTTTTAAACCACCCCACACACACACACCACACACCCCACACCCACACACAACACATCACACAACAACCTCACCAAACACACCCCCAACACTCACACACACATCAACACACTCATCAAATTTACATTTTGTAAAAAAAATCTTTATCAATTGTCTACTACATTACCTATCTCTTTCAAAAAAACATTTGCCTTTCTCCTTTTGGAAATTTAACCCCCCAAACCATTCATTCCTAACCAGTGTTTTGCACCCGAAAGGCATGGGCCCTTCGGCCCCCTTTTTTAAACTGAAAAGTCCGTTCGTTTTTCCCCCCCCGGATCATTTCCGTCGAAATGTAGCCTGGCCCCCTGGGGTTTTTTGATCGTTTCCGTCACTCGCGAAACGCCCAATCTACTTTTTTCCCGATGATTCTCGATGAAAAATGTCAACTTTTTTTTCATCGCCACAGTATTCTTGGAAACCAAAAGTAGAGGGTTTGGTGATCGAAATATTGGAAAAAAAAGTACTTTTGGGTTTTCCCCTAAATCAAGGTGGGGGAAAAACAACTTTGTTTCGTTTCGCCATTTTTTGTTTTCCCAGGAAAATCAGTTTTACGATTTTACTTCAGTTTTTGCGAATGAATAATATTCGTAAGGGACTTTTTCTTTCAATGTTGTGTGTAGTTCCCTAAAATCGATTCTGTTAAATAGTAAAAAACTCAGCCTTTTTTTTAAAATTTTTCTTATTTTTTTTTTTTTTAAACTTTTGCTTAAAAGGTTATAATATTCCCCCTTTGGTATGTTAAATTTTTTTTTTTTTCCATTCGTAAATTTTTTGTCTTTGTTTTCCCAAAGGTTCAGGAATTTGGGCCCTATTGTTTCTTTACTTAGGACGTCTGTCCATTATTTAAAAACCTCGGTTTACATCCAATCAAAAACACAAAAACACAAAACACTCCGCCGGCAACTCCACTATTCATACCACAACACACACTATATACATTAAAAATTTTTTTAAAAATCATTACATCTACCATCCTCTCTAAAAGAACTACTGCCTTCTCATGGTTAACCCCAAAAACATTAATTCATAACACACACCCCCACACGCCACACACACACACACAGAGCCCAAAAAACCACACAAAACACACAAAACACAGAGCCACAGCCACAACAACACCACATACCACGACCCACACCACAGCCCACCAAAAAAACAGAAGCCACACACACACCACACAGCCACCAAAAAAGCAACCCCACAGCCACACACGTACACAACACCGAGTCACAGAAAAAGGTTTTGGTTTCTCACAGGTCCTCCAAAAAACAGCCCCACGGGATTCTCTCCCCCTACCCCCAGGTTCCCATGGGAAAAACCCAACAAAAAAAGAACTGCGCTAAGCTGGGTCGTTTTTTGGTGGTGTTCCGTGGTGCCGCCCCTTGTTTTTTTAAAAAAAGGAACATCTACTCAGCCCCCCACCCCCTTTTCCCCAAACTGAAAAACAAATTTTCAGGGGAGCCGGTTTGGTAAAGACCCCCCTCTGGAGGGGTTTTCCCCTGTGACCACCCCCAATCCAGTCCCCCCGCCACAAAAAAGCTTCCCTACACATTCCCGCCACCCACCGGGAAAACCCATCATCAAAACCCTTCATCTCCCGCACCCCTTCCACACATTTTACCCCTAGGAGAAGCCCCCCTTTGCTCACTTTTTACATATCCAACCCAAGCTAAACCGAGCCCCCCCCCGGGGGGGGAAAACAAAAAACCCCCTTTACAAATTTCTGAAAGTTTTTTGTGCCCTTCCCCCCCGTCAACCCCAAAAATTTTTAAACTGTCATTAAAAAAAGATGGTAAACTGCCCCCAGTTGAGAACAGAGTGGTGGTTTTTTTTCCTTTTTAAACCCCCAATTCAGGCCCGGACCAATTGTTCAGAAAAGTTTCTTGTCATTTCTCTTAAAACTTTTGCGCGGTTTTTTGCCCAGCCCCAAAAGGGACAGAGCTCGGGGACTTTGATTTCCCCCTTCCCAAGGCGGGCCCAGAAAGGTGACTCCCTTTGCTCTTGAAAAAGAAGTTTCACATCAGATCTTTTGCCTTTGGGTTTTTGCCCATTTGAATATCAAAAAAATTTTTGAAGCGCTTGGGGGGATTCCGTCCCTCTTTTGGCTTCCCGGGGATCCATGAATTGCTTTTCCGCTAAATTACGTAATGGATGCGTGTGGTTTTTTTTTTGTGTGGTGTGTGGGTTGTTTGGGGTGTGTGTGGGGTTTTGGGGTGTGTTGTGGGGGTGTGTTGTGTGTTGAGACTGTTGGGGGTGTTGTTGTGGGGGCCCCCCCGGGGTGTGTGTGCCCGTGGCAAATGCGGCCCCGGATGTGTTTTTTGGTGGGTTTTTCATCTTAAAATTTTTCTCGGGAAAACCCACAGAAAAATTGGGACCCCCCCCTTTAAAAAAAAGGGGACCGCCCCCTTCCCCTCACTGTAAAAAAAAAACCCCGGCCCCCCAGGAAAGTCCTGGGCTCTTAAACCGGGCCCCGTCTGGGTTCATCAGTTTAGAAGGCCGAGGGGGGGTATTCCCCTTTTCCATTCACTGCTGACCTTCCCCGCCTTTTGGGTCTGCCCTGCGTTTCACCTTTTCCCGGGGCCTTTTTTTTGGCCCACGCTTTTATTTTGGTTTTCAGTAAATTGGTTTGGGGGAAAAAAGGGGAAGGGAGGGGGAAACTCTGGTTTTCCCCCCCTGCTGCCTCAATTATCTTGAGCTTTTTTTTCTAGGGGGAAGTTGGCCAGGTGCTTTGGTTTGGGGGAAAAAGCAAAAAAAAAAAAAAAAAAAAAGGGAAAAAAAAAAAAAAAAAAAAAGGGAAAAAAAAAAAAAAGGAAAAGTTAAAAAAAAAAAAACTGAAAAATAGGCCCCAAAGAAGAAAGGGGGAAAAGAAAAAAAAAAAACATGTGAAAACAAGGGGGTTTTTTCTTTCTTTTCTGCTATGCAGGTGGGGACACTCCCTGTATAAAACAGGGCAAGGATTCCCCCCCACCCTTCCCCCCAAAAAAAGGGAAATTTGGGGGTTTTGTGTGTTATGGCCCTTTTTTTTTCCAATCCCAAAAATTAAAAAGACTTTTCTCCTTCCCTTGGGGGAAAAAAAAAAAAAAAAAAAAAAAAAAAAAGGGTTTTTTTTTAAAAACACCAACTGAGATAAAAAGGGGTTTTTTTGTTTTTTTTTTTTTTTGGGTTTGGTTTTTTTTTTTTTTTCCCTCCTTTCCCACTTTTTAAGAAATCCCTTTCAACACCCCTTTTCTGGCCCCTCCCTACCAGCCCCCCACCCCCAAGCCTCCCCAAAACCAAACATTGTACTGCCAATCCAAGAGCAGCCCCTTTTCAAATTTTGGTCAAAAGGGCAAACCCACAAGGGGGGGGATTCCTTTGAAATGTTTGGCCTGATTTTCCGCTTGGGGGTTTTTTTTCCCGTGGGGGCCCTGTTTTGGTTCCCCCCTTTTTGACCCCAAACCCTATAAAGTTCCCCCTGAGACAATTGATTCTT
>JAMYXO010006566.1:0-13398 GCA_033310375.1 Conus canariensis | reverse complement strand
CCACACAGCCACGCACCCCCACCCCCACTGCCACAACCCCACACACCCCACGCACTCCTTCTACCCCCCCACTGCCAAAACCCACACACCCCCAAGCACTCCTACCTCCAGCACAACCCACACAGCCACGCACTCCTTCTACCCCCCACTGCCAAACCCCACAGCCACGACTCCTTTACTGCCACTGCCAAAACCCCCCACACACCCCCACGCACCCCCCTTTCCCCTCCCCACCCCAACCCCCCCACACCCCCAGGCCTCCTACCGCCACCCCCAAAACCCCACACAACCACCCCACTCTTTCCTTCTCCTACTGCCACAACCCCCCAAAAACCCCAAAATCCTATACTGCCACAACCCCAAAAACAACCGCACCCCTATGCCACAACCCACACCCAAACAAAAACTCCTACTACTGCCACAACCCCACAAAAAAAGCACCCCCTATGCCAAAACCCCACACAACCACAAAACCCCCTTACTACCCCCACAACCCCACACAACAACGCACCCCTACTGCCAAAAACCCCACACAACACACCCCCTACTCTGGGCCACAACCCACACAACAAGCACTCCACGCCACAACCCCACACAACCACACCTCCTACTACTCCCCAAACCCCCACAACAACGCACCCCCTACCCCCACAACCCACCAACCACACACCCCCCTTCTACTCCCCCAAACCCCAACAACCCACGCACTCCTACTGCCAAAAACCCACTAAACCACGCATTTCTATCCCCACAAACCACAAAACAACGCACTCTACCTTTTTCCACAACCCACAAACCACCCACTTTCTATCCCAAAAACCCCACAACCACGCACTCCTTTACTCCCCACAACCCCACACAACCACGCCCTCCTTCTACTGCCACAACCCCACAACAACGCGTGCGGTGGGTTGTTCCCCCAGACAACCCCCACCTCATTTTTCTATCCCGTCCTACCGGGCACACCCCGGCACCGACACCACTTCGTTCTTTCAAAAGTCATACTTGCACAACCACAAAACCAAACAACCATCATTTTTTCTACCCAGTCTACTGGCACCCACAGGCCCCCAAACACCCCCCTCTTTTTTTCTCCCCAGCCCATACTGGCACACCCCAGGCACCAAAAACCCCCCTATTCTTTCTATCGTATACTGGCCCATTTACAGGCCCCCAACCCCCTCAGGTACCATGCTTGGGTTAGATTATATAAGTATATAAAAATTGTGTGGGTGTGTGTGTGTTTTGTGTGTGTGGTGTTTTTACGTGCGTGCGTGCGTGGTGTATGTGTGTGTGTGGGAGGGGGGGTTTGTGGTGTTTGTGTGTGCGTGTGGGGTTTTGTTTTGTGAAAGTGTGTGTGAGTGTGTGTGTGATGTGTGTGTGTGTACGGTGGGTGCGGCGGTGTGTATGGTGTGTGGTGTAGGGGTGGGGGTGGGGTTGTGTGTGTGTGTGGGGTGGGGGTGTGGTGTGTGCGCGGGGTTTAAAAACAAGCTAGCCTGGAGCCTACGCGAACATGGAAAATTCACAGTGTTAAAAATTCCTCAAAAGCTCTTTTTGGTTTTGCGGTTGCTATTCCCCTGAGATGGGCACTGTGTGGTTTCCTGCGGCCATGTTGTGGCCTTGCCGTTCCATGCACGTGACCCCCTGCCGCTGCTCCCAACAGGGGGACCTTGCTGGCCCGCATCAGGGCCCGTCCGGGCAAAGACAACTACTGGCCGCATCACACAAAAACCCCTGGGCAACGCCAAGTTCGACATCCGGCAATGACCACCCCCCTAAAAACGCGGTTCTACCCCGTTGGATTTTCGGGGGGAAAATCTGTGGGTAGCTCGTAAAACATGCACGCGCTGCGCCGCTCACACAAAAATGCAAAAAGACGCGCGCGCCCCCCACCACACAACACACACACACACACCACGCACAAAACAACAAACCACACCCCACACAAACACACTGGAAATAATATGTTTATAAAAAATAATAATATATATTTACTAAAAAGTTGCTCTCATGTCTTAGTTTTGAAAAAATGGGGGGGAGAGAAAAGCTTTCGATGGGGCGTGGTAGAAAAATTTCCCCCTAATTTTCAGTATGTGCTTGAGGGGTGAATGGGGAATAATAAATGTTTCCCCCCCAAAAATGACCTTCAGCAAGCTATAGCCCCCAAGGGGGAGACTTTTCCCCCGAAGGGGAGGAAATCCCCCAACAATCATAATCCTGGTAGATACCGGTATTTCGAAACCTGTTCATTTTCTCCTCAGTGACCTCGGAAAGTCCTAACTTGACTCCTTGTTTTTTTAGGTTTTAAGCAGAAATACATCCGAAAAAGGCGGTGTGCAATACCTTGTTGTTTGTTGAATGGGCTCAGTTACTTACCCTTGGAAATTTATTAGTTTATTATATTTAATTTTATAAATATAAAATAATATATATATTTTTAAATGGTGGTGTTTGTGTGTGTGTGTGGTGTGTGTGTAGATAGATAGATATTACACAACAATACAAACGTACACACACACTCACACAAACACACACAACCACCACACACACAACACCACACGCACAACACACACACACCCACACACACACACACACGGGTGAGAGAGAGAGAGAGAGAGAGAGGGGGGATTCAAAACTGGATACCCGTAACCTATTTTTTTTAGCATGGGGGGATCGTTCATGTATGTAAAATTCACACAAAGCATCCCGCAGAAAACGCTCTTCGAATATAACTTTGAAAAAAAAAAATCGAGAAGGCCCCACAGTCAAAGAGCTGGGTTTTTTTCCATTTTTTTTCATGCATTTGGTAATGTTTTACAAAAACGACTTTCGTTTTCCCTAAACGATACAAAAAACGGCAACATTTCAAACAAAAAGGGCAAAAATTGTTTAATTTTTTTTTCAAGTTTTGAATGTAATTATCTCTGTCTATTTTCTTTCCATCTATCTATCATCCGTTATCTTTTTGTAATATATATATTATAAAAAAAATAAAAATTTCTCATTGTCTTTTCCATCTATCACATCCTCTATCTATTTGTTATAAAAATATTATATATATATAAAAAATAAATTAATAAAAACGGGTTTGTGTTGTGTGTTTGTTGTCATTTTTGCCTTTCAAAAATAAAGGGGGAACCCCCTTATGTTAGTCATTCACATTAAAAAAAAAAAAAATCGACGTTTTCTATTTTCTTCAGAAAAAACTTTAGGCCCCCCAGTTCAATTTCAATGTTACGACAACTACCCCCCTATTTTGGGGAGAGTAAACCCCCCCACGAACCACACTAAAAGAAAACCGACGGCGTTTCTACCCTCATATTACCTAGTAAAAGTGTTCTGAGCAGGCCGCAAAATGCAAAAGGGCAGGCTCTACTCAGTTCATGAAAATGAACAATTCTAATTGAAATCGTCGCCCCCTGGGACAGCTGAGTGGAGAAAAAACAAGCATTTTGAGTAGTAGTCCCCCCCCCACTTAGCCACATCTAGAGGGACTCTGGCTGCCCAAATCAAAGTGCCCCCCCCATAGAGGCTGGAGCAAGGGGGGTGTGTAGCACCGGCAAAAATTAGCAGGAAACGGGTGTAAGTCAAAGTGGGCCCCCCCATAGAGGGTGGACAAGGGGGTGTTGTAGCACAATGTAAAGGATAGGGGGGGAAAAAAAGCTGTAAAGTCAAAGTGCCCGCCATAGGGAGGAGCAAGGGAGGTGTTAGCACACATGTATGAAGAGGAAAAAAAGCTCAAAAATCAAAAGTGCCCCCCCATAGAGGTGGGCAAGGGAGGGGTGTAGCCCACATTTATATATAGCAGGAAAAGCTTTTAAAATCAAAATGCCCCCCCATAGAGGTGGAAAAAAAGGGGGTGTGTGCACACTGCAAAGATAGCATGAAAAAGCTCAAATGCCCGCCTAGAGGCGGAGCAAGGGAGGTGGTAGCAAAATGCTAGATAGCAGGAAAAAAACTTTTAAGTCAAAGTGCCCCCCCATAGAGGTTGGAGCAAGGGGGTGTGTAGCACACATGCTAGAAGAAAGAAAAGCTCAAAAGTGCCCGCCCCCTAGAGGCCGGAGCAAGGGAGGGTGTGTAGCACAAATTTTCAATGATAGCAGGGAAAAAGCTCAAAATGCCTGCCATAGAGGCCGGAGCAAGGGGGGGTGTGCACACATGATATGAAAAGGAAACGGTCAAAATGCCCGCCCCAAGAGGCCGGAGCAAGGGGGGGGGTGTGTAACACCAGCATATAATTTGAGGGAAAAAAAGCTCAAAGTGCCCCCATAGAGGCCGGAGCAAGGGAGGTGTTAGCAACATGATATGATAGCAGGAAACACTCAAAAGGGGCCCCCCATAGAGGCCAGAGCAAGGGGGGTGTGTAGCACACTGCTATGATTGAGGAAACAGCTCAAAGTGCCCGCCCCTAGAGGGCCGGGGCAAGGGGGGTGGTAGCACCTGCAAATTTTAAGCAAAAAGGAAACAGCTAAAATGCCCGCCAAAAGAGGGCCCCGGGGCAAGGGAGGTGTGTAGCACACATGCCTATGATAGCAGGAAAAAAGCTCAAAGTGCCCGCCATAGAGGCCGGAGAAGGGAGGGGTGTGAGCACACATGCATTGAAAGCAGGAAAAAAAGCCAAAGTGCCCGCCCCAAAAGGCCGGAGCAAGGGAGGTGTGTAGCACACATGCATATGATAGCAGGAAAAAAGCTTTAAAAATGCCCCGCCCATAGAGGCCGGGGGCAAGGGAGGTGTGTAGCCCCACATGAATATGCAGGAAACCGCCAAAGTGCCCGCCATAGAGGCCGGACAAGGGAGGTGGTACACACATGCATTGATAGAGGAAAAAAGCTCAAAGTGCCCGCCAAAGGGCCGGAGAAGGGAGGGTGTTAGCACAATGCATATGATAGCGGAAAAAAGCTCAAGTGCCCGCCATAGAGGCCCCCGGAGCCAAGGGGGGTGTATAGCACACATGCAAAAGATAGCAGGAAACAGCTCAAAAATGCCCGCCAAAAGAGGCCGGGGCAAGGGAGGGGTGTGCCCCCAAAGCATATGATAGCAGGAAACAGCTCAAAGGCCCGCCCCAGAGGGCCCGGGGCAAGGGAGGGTGTAGCACACTGCATTGATAGCAGGAAAAAAAGCTTTTAAAGTGGGCCCCCCCCTAGAGGCCGGGGCAAAGGGAGGTGGGGTAGCCACATGCAAGATAGCAGGAAACAGCTCAAAGTGCCCCGCCCTAGAGGCCGGAGCAGGGAGGTGTGTAGAAAACATGCATTGATTTCCATAGAGGCCGGAGCAAGGGGGGGGTGTAGCACACATGCATTGATAGAAAGGGAAACAGCCCCCAAAGTCCCGCCATAGAGGCCGGAGCAAGGGAGGTGTGTAGCACACATGCTATGTAGCAGGAAACAGCTCAAAGTGCCGCCAAAGGGCCCCCGGAGCAAGGGAGGTGTGTAGCACCATGCATAGATGAGGAAACAGCCCCAAAGTGCCTGCCATAGAGGCGGAGAAGGGAGGTGGTTGAACATGCATATGATAGCAGGAAAAAAGTCAAAGTCCCCGCCCTAAGGCCGGAGCAAGGGGGTGTGTAGCACACATGCATATGATAGCAGGAAACATCAAAAATGCCTGCCATAGAGGCCCCGGGGCAGGGAGGTGGTTAGCCCACATATGATAGCAGGAAAAAAGCTCAAAGTGCCTGCCATGAGGCCGGAGCGAGGGGGTTGTGGCACACATGCATATGATACAGGGAAACAGCTCAAAGTGCCCCCCGCCCAAAAGGCCGGAGCAAGGGAGGTGTGAGCCCCAAAAGCATTGATAGCAGGAAACAGCTCAAAGTGCCCGCCATGAGGCCGGAGCAAGGGGGGGTGGTAGCACACTGCATATGATAGCAGGAAACAGCTCAAAGTGCCGCCAGGAGGCCGGGAGCAAGGGGGTATAGCACACATGCATATGATAGCAGGAAAAAAGCCAAAGGCCTGCCATAAGGCCGGAGCAAGGGGGGGTGTTAGCACACATGCATAGATAAGCAGGAAACGTCAAGGCCTGCCATAGAGGCCCGGGGCAAGGGGGGGGTGTAGCACACAGCATTGTGCAGGAAAAAGGCTCAAAAATGCCCTGCCATAGAGGGGCCGGAGCAAAGGGAGGTGTTAGCACACATGCTTATATGCGGAAAAGTCAAAGTGCCCCCCATAGAGCCGGGGCAAGGGAGGTGTGTAGACAATGCTTAGATAGCAGGAAAAAAGCTCAAAAATGCCCGCCAAGAGGGCCGGAGCAAGGGGGGTTGTAGCCCCCCCATCTATGATAGCAGGAAACGGGCCCAAAGTGCTGCCATAGAGGCCCCCGGGGAAGGGAGGTGGGGGTAGCACACCTGCAATGAAGCAGGAAAAACGGTCAAAGTGCCCCCCCAAGGGGGAGAAAGGGAGGTGTGTAGAACTGATATGATAGCAGGAAAACGGCCCCCAAAGTGCCCGCCATAAGGCCGGGAGCAAGGGGAGGGGGTGTTGCACCAGCATATGTAGCAGGAAACGGCTCAAAGTGCCCGCCATAGAGGCCAGAGCAAGGGAGGTGTGTAGCACACATGCAAATGATAGCAGGAAACGCCAAAGTGCCCGCCCCCTAGAGGCCGGAGAAGGGAAAGGTTTTTTGCACACATGCATATGATAGCAGGAAAAAGGCTCAAAATGCCCCGCCAAGAGGCCCCCGGGGCAAAAGGGAGGGGTGTGTAGACACATGCATATATAGAGGGAAAAGGCTCAAGTGCCCGCCAAAGGCCGGAGCAAGGGAGGTGTGTAGCACACATGCTAGAAAAGAGGAAAAAGGCTCAAAGTGCCCGCCATAGGGCCGGGAAGGGAGGGTTGTAGCACCATGCATGATAGCAGGAAAAAACTCAAAGTGCCCGCCCTAGAGGCCGGAGCAAGGGGGGTGTGTGCCCCAGCATTTTGATAGCAGGAAAAAGGCTCAAAAGTGCCCCCATAGAGGCCGACAAGGGAGGTGGAGCACCATTTCATATGATAAGGGAAACGGCTCCAAAGTGCCCCCCCATAGAGGGGCCCAGCAAGGGAGGTGTGTAGCACACATGCATTATGATGCAGGGAAACGGTCAAGTGCCCCCCATAGGGCCGGGCAAGGGGGGTGTTTTAGCAACATATATGATAGCAGGAAAAAGGCTCAAATGCCCAAAAGAGGCCGGAGCAAAAGGGGGTGGGGGGGGCAACCCTGATATGATAGCAGGAAACGGCTCAAAAGGCCCCCCATAGAGGCGGAGCAAGGGAGGGTTGTAGCACACATCATTGATAGCAGGAAAAAAGGCCCAAAAATGCCGCCATAGAGGCGGAGCAAGGGAGGTGTGTACACAATGTATGATAGCGGAAACGGGGTCAAAAGCCCCCCCCATGAGGCCCGGACAAGGGGGTGTGTTAAAACACACTGCTATGATTTGCGGAAACGGCTTCAAAGTGGGCCCGCCATAGAGGCCCCGGGGCAAGGGGAGGTGTGTAGCACACAGCTTTTGATGCAGGGAAAACAGTCAAAAAGGCCGCCCCTAGAGGCCCAGCAAGGGGGTGTGTAGCACAAAGCTAAAGATGCAGGAAACGTCAAAGTGCCCGCCCTAGACCCCGGGGCAAGGGAGGTGTGTAGACCATGCTAGATAGCAGGAAACAGTAAAAAGCCCCCCAAAAAGGCCCCGGGGAAAAGGGGGGTTGTACCCAAAAATATTGCAGGAAACAGCCAAAGTGCCGCCATAGAGGGGCCCGGAGCAAGGGAGGGGGGTGTAGCACACATCAAGATAGCAGGAAACAGCTCCAAAAAAAAAGGAACCAGAGCCGAAAGGCCATGGTGAACCCCGATGAAAGGGTCTGCTGAGGAGGATTGGGGGGGGGGGGGGGGGGGGACAAAAGAAAAATTATGAGGCTTTAAGTTCCCGACTTACGACACATTTCCGGGATGATTTTAGCGGTTAAGGGGCCCTCAGCCCCTGACTGACTGACCTGCAGGCACGCCCCCTGGTCCTGTACCCCAGGGCGGGTTTGGAAAGGAGGGGGGGAAAAAATTTAAAAAAAAAGGGGCCCCCCCCCCCCCAAAAAAAAAGGGGGGGTTTTTTTTTAAAAAAATTTAAAACCCCCCAAAAAAAGGGGGCCCGGGGGGGGGAAAAAAAAAGGGGGGGAGGGGGGGGGGTTTTAAAAAAAAAAAGGGGGGGGGGGGAAAAAACCCCCCCAAAAAAAGTTGGGGCCCCAAAAAAAGGGGGGTTGGGGCCCCCAAAAAAAAAAAAAAAGGAAAAATTTGGGGCCCCCAAAAGGGGGAAAAAGGGGGGGGGGGAGGGGGAAAAAAAAGGGGGAAAAAAAAAAAAGGGGGGGCCCCCCCCAAAAAAAAAAGGGGGGGGGGGGGGGGTTTTTTAAACAAAAAAAAAGGAAAACCAAAAAAGGGAAAACCCCCCGGGGGGGGGGAAAACCCAAAATTTTTTAAAAAAGGGGGGGGGGGGGGGGGGGGGGGGGGGGGGGGGGGGGGGGGGGGGGGGGGGGGGGGGGGGGGGGGGGGGGGGGGGGGGGGGGGGGGGGGGGGGGGGGGGGGGGGGGGGGGGGGGGGGGGGGGGTTTTTTTTGGGGGGGGTTTTGGGGGGGGGGGGGGGGGGGGGGGGGGGGAAAAAAAGGGGGGCCCCTTTCCCTTTTAACCCCCAATTTACCCCCCCAACCCCAAAAAAAGGGGCCCCCTTTTTTAAAGGCCGGGGGGCCCCAAAAAATTTCCCCCCTTAAAATTCCCTTTTTTTAAAAAAAAACCCCCCCTCCCCCCCCCTTTTGGGGGGGGGGCCCCCCCCCCCCCCCCCGGGTTTTTTTTCCCCCCCCCCCCCCCCCCCCCCCCCCCCCAAAAAAACCCCCCCAAAAAAGGGTTTTTTCCCCCCCAAAAAAACCTTTTAAAATTTTTTAAAAATTTTTTTGGGGGGGGGGCCCCCCCGGGGGGGGGGGGTTTTTTTTTGGGGTTTTTTTGGGGGTGGGGGGGAAAAAGGCCCGGGGGGGGGGGGGGCCCCCGGGCCTAAAAATTTTGGGGGGTTTTTTAAGGGGGGGGTTGTGGGGGGAAGGGGCCCCCCCCCCCCGGGGGGGCCCCAAAGGGGGGCCCCCCCAAAAAGGGGGGGCCCAAAAAACCCCCCTTTTTTTGGGGGGGGGGCCCAAAAAGGGGTTTTTGGGGGGGGGGGAAAGTTTTTTGGGGGGGGGGTTTTTAATCCCGGGTTTTTTTGGGTGGGGGGGGCCCCCCCCCCCCGGGGGGGGGAAGGAACCGGAAAATTTCGGGGGGGGGGTTTTGGGGTTTTTTTTAAAAAAGGGGGGGGGGCCCGGGGGGGGGTTTTTTCCCCCCGGGGGGGCCCCCGGGGTTTTTTTTTTTGGGGGGGGGAACCCCCGGGGGGGTTTCCCCTTTTTTTAAAGGGGGGGGGGGGGGGGGGGGCCCCGGGTTGGGGGGGGGGGGTTTTTTTGGGGGGGGGGAAAAACCCCGGGTGGGGTACCGTAAGGCACCCCAACAAGTCTTGACCTGGATTTTTCTCGCCCCCTTCTCCCCCCCCTTTTTCCCCCCCCCCCCCCCCCCCCCCCCCCCCTTCCTCCCCAACCCCACCCAGAAAAAATAAAATTTTTTCAGGGCTAAAACAATTGAAAGCAGAAGGCTTCTCTAAAAAAGGCCTTTGAGTGAGTGATGACCATCTGTCTTGGGGGGTTACCCCAGCCTGATCTGGGGGGTGTTGTAATGCTGTGTTGAGTGATGTGATGACCCATCAGGCGTGGGGGGGAGCCCCCAGCCTAAAATCTTGGCGGTGTTGTATGCGGGGTGTTGAGGACGGATGGACCACTTTTCGGGGGGGGGCGGTGTCGGCAAAGATTGGGGGTCGTAATGCTGTTTAGGGGCGGGAAATGCCATCACCCCGGGGGGGGGGGAACCCCTGATCTGGCGGTTTTTGAAATGCTGTGTTTTGATGATGTGATAACCATCATCGTGGGGGTGGTTTCACCTGATCGGGCGGTGTTGTAACCCGTGTTAGTGACGTGATGACCCCAGTCCGGGGGGGGAAATCAGCCTATTCTGGCGGGTTTTGTTGTAATGGGGGTTTGTTGAGTGACGTGATGACCATCAGTGGGGGGGGGGGTGGTAGTCACCCCTGATTGGGCGGTGTTGTAATGCTGTGGGGGGAGTGACGTGATGACCATCATCGTGGGGGTGGTAGTCAGCCTGATCTGGGGGGGGTGTTGTAAATGTGTGTTGAGTGATGTGATGCCCATCGTGGGGTGGGGGTTTGGTAGTCGGCAAAAATCTGGCGGTGCTGAAATCTGTGTTGAGTGACGTGAGCCATCAGTCGGGGGGGGGGGTGGTAGTAAAACCTGATCTGGCGGTGTTGAAAGGGCTGTGTTGTTTTAGGGTTTCCCATCAGTTGGGGGGGGAAAGTCAGCCCTACTGGCGGTTTTTTGTAATCGGGTTTTAGTGACTTTAATGACCATGCTGGGGGGGTATCAGCCTGATCTGGCTTTTGGTTGAAAAATGCTGGTTGAGTGACGTAGACCATCAGTGGGGGGGGTGTGTCAGCCGATCTGGCGGTGTTGAAATGCGGGGTTGATGAGTGATGACCACCGTCGGGGGGGGTGGTAGCCGCTGTTCGGCGGGGGTTGTAAGTGGGGGGGGGTGGGGGGGGGGGGGGGGGGGGGGGGTTGGCTTTTGTTGTTTTCGTCTGTCTGGGCCCAGGAAGGACGCCATGGGGGTGGATCACAGACGGGGCTTCCCGCGGCCCCGCAACATTTTTCGGGGCGCACACCACTCCCCCCCCGCGGGGGGGTGCCCATGACCCTGGGAACCCCACTGTGACCGCCAGGGAACAACTGTTCAAACCCCTTTTGCCCGGGTCTCCTCCCACCCCCGGAGGTAAGGGCCCCATCTGTGGTGGGGGGTAGTAGGAAGACAATGTGAAATGAGACAGGGAACAGTAAAACGTCAAGAAACAAACAAGCGGGTAACTTTTGTACCTTTTGTACACGCCCCAAACCCCCAAAAAAACAAATCCGCGGGGGCCCCTACGACACCGAACCCGCCTAAACTTTTTTTGTTTGTTGTGTATCCTCTGTGTGGCATTCCGCATTAATTCGGTGTCAAAAAGAGCTCTTTTTTTGGTGGAGATATGGGCTTTTTCATCGGGGGAACCCAAGCGTTATTTTTTAATGGAACGGGGGGGTACATGACGAGGGAAAGATACAGTTTTGGGGAGGAGGGTGCGGGTGGGGGGGCTGTTGGGGTGGGTTTGGGGGGGGGTGGATGCTGTTGGGGGAGGGGGGGGCGGGGGGGTGCTGTGGGGAGGAGGGGGCGGGGGGGGATGCGACGGTGGTTTTAATCATGACTGTGATCAGGTTTTAGCAGATTGTGTAGCGTGGGATGGGGGGTTGGGATGAGGGGTGGCCTTTTGGGGGTCAGTGATGACCTGCTGATGCTAATACGTTTGACTTTTTTTTTAAGGGGGCAACAGGAGGGTTTGCGGGGACACTGATCATGAAAAAAAATGGTCAAACGCGGGGAAAATGGCTGTGGGGCAGCAGAGTGATTTGGGGGGTGTTAGAGGATAAATAGGGGTTTTCCCCCCCCCCCCCCCCCGGGGGGGGGCCCCCTTTTTTTGGGGGGGGGGCCCCCCCGGGGGAAAAAAAGGGGGAAAAAAAGGGAAAAAAAAAAAAAGGGGGGGGGGCCCCCCCCCCCTTTTTCCCCCCCTTTTTTTTAAAAAAAAACCCCCCGGGGAAAACCCCCCCCCCAAAAAACCCCAAAAGGTTTTTTTTTGGGTTTTCCCGGGGGGGAAAACCCCAAAAAAAAAGGGGGAAATTTTTTTTTAAAAAAATTTTTTTTTTTTTTTTTTAAAGGTTTTTTTTTTTTTGGGGGGGGGGGGAAAGAAAAAGGGGTTTTTGGGGGGGGGGGGGTTTTGGGGAAAGGGGGGGGGGGGTTTGGAGGGGGGGGGGGGTTTTTTTTTTTAAGTGGGGGGGGGGGGGGGGGGGGTTTTTTGGGGGGGGGGGGGGGGTGGGGGGGGGGGGGGGGGGGGGGGGGTTTTTTATGGGGGGGGGGGTTTGGGGGGAAAGGGGGGGGGAAAAAAGGGGGGGTTGGGGGGGGGGGGGTTTTTTGGGGGGGGTTTTGGGGGGGGTTTGTTTTTAATGGAAGGGGGGTTTTTTTTAAAGGGGGGGAAAGGGAAGGGGGGGGGGGGGAAACGGGGGGGGGGTTTAAAAGGGGGGGGGGAAAAATTTTGGGGGTTTGGGGAAAACAAAAAATTTTGGGGGGTTTTTTTAAAAAATGGGGGTTTTTTTGGGGGGGGGGGGCCCCGGGGGGGCCCGGGGGGGCCCCCCAAAAGGGGGGGGTTTTAAAAAAAAAATTTAAAATTAACCCAAAAGGGGAAAAAATTTAAAAAAAAGGAAAAAAACCCAAACCCCCCTTTTTTTGGGTTTTTTTTTGGGGGGGGCAAATTTTTTTTTGGTAATAGGGGGGGGTTAAAGGGTTTAAATTTTTAAAAAAAAGGGGTTTTTGGGAAAAAATGGGAAATTTTTTTAAAATTGCCCAAAAAAAAAGGGGGTTTTTTCCGGGGAAAAAAAAATTTTTGGGGGGGGGCCCCCCTTTTTTTAAAAAAAAAAAGGGGGGGGTTTCCCCTTTGGGGGAGGGGGGAAAAAAAAGGGGGGGGGGAAAAAAACCCCCCCCCCCGGGGGGGGGGGGAAAAAATTTTTAACCTTTTTTTTTTTTTTGGCCCCGGGGTTTAAAAAAAGGGGGGGGGCCCAAAAAAAAAAAAGGGGGTTTTGGTGAAAAGGCCCCAAAAAAGGGGGGCCCCCCTTTTTTAAAAAAGGGGGTTTTTTCCCCCCCCGGGGGGGGGGGGGCCCCCTTTTTTTTTAAATTTAAAAAAAAAACCCCAAAAAAAAGGGGGGGGGAAAAAAAAAAAATAAAAAAAAATTTTTAAAAAAAAAAAGGGGGGGGAAAAGGGGGGGAAAAAAACCCCCTTTTTAAAAAAAAAAGGGGGGAAAAAAACCTTTTTTAAAAAAAAAAAAAAAAAAAAAATTTTTTTTAAAAAAAAAAAAATTTTTTTTTTGGGGGTTTTGGGGGGGTTCCCCCGGGGGTTTTTTTAAAAATTTGGGGGGGGGGCCCCTTTTTTTTGGGGGGTTTTGTAAAAAAAGGGGGGTTTTTTTTTTTTAAATTTTTAAAAAAAAAAAAATTTTTTTTTGGGAAAAAAAAATTTTTTTTGGATTTTAAAAAAAAAAAAGGGGGAAAAAGGGGGAAAAAGGGGGAAAGGGGGGGAAAAAATTAAAAGGGGAAAATTTAAAGGGGGGGGGGGGGGGAAAAAGGGGGAAAAAAAAAAAAAAAAAAAAAAGGGGGAAAAAGGGGAAAGGAAAAAAAAATTTTTTTTTAAAAAAAAAAAAAAAAAAAATTGAAAATTAAAAAAAA
>JAMYXO010006565.1:0-13399 GCA_033310375.1 Conus canariensis | reverse complement strand
TCTAATCGAAAAGCACATACATAAAGTGTATGTCTAATCGAAAGCACATACATAAAGTGTATGGTCTAATCGAAAGCACATACATAAAGTGTATGGTCTAATCGAAAAGCACATACATAAAGTGTATGGTCTAATCGAAAAGCACATACATAAAGTGTATGGTCTAATCGAAAAGCACATACATAAAGTGTATGGTCTAATCGAAAAGCACATACATAAAGTGTATGGTCTAATCGAAAGCACATACATAAAGTGTATGGTCTAATCGAAAGCACATCCCCCCCCCCCCCCCCCCCCCCCCCCCCCCCCCCCCCCCCCCCCCCCCCCCCCCCCCCCCCCCCCCCCCCCCCCCCCCCCCCCCCCCCCCCCCCCCCCCCCCCCCCCCCCCCCCCCCCCCCCCCCCCCTTTTTTTTTTTTTTTTTTTTTTTTTTTTTTTTTTTTTTTTTTTTTTTTTTTTTTTTTTTTTTTTTTTTTTTTTTTTTTTTTTTTTTTTTTTTTTTTTTTTTTTTTTTTTTTTTTTTTTTTTTTTTTTTTTTTTTTTTTTTTTTTTTTTTTTTTTTTTTTTTTTTTTTTTTTTTTTTTTTTTTTTTTTTTTTCAACGAAGAAATAATGATGTTAATGAAGCATACTAATGTATGGTCTAATCGAAAGCCATACTAAAGGTTGGTTATCGAAAAGCACAAAAGTGTTGTCTAATGAAGCACTACAAAGTTATGTCTATCGAAAAGCACATACATAAATGTATGGTCTAATCGAAAAGACATACATAAAGTGTATGGTCTAATCGAAAAGCACATACATAAGTGTATGGTCTAATCGAAAAGCACATACATAAAGTTATGGTCTAATCGAAAAGCACATACATAAAGTGTATGGTCTAATCGAAAAGCACATACATAAAGTGTATGGTCTAATCGAAAAGCACATACATAAGTGTATGGTCTAATCGAAAAGCAAACATAAAGTGTATGGTCATCGAAAAGCACATACATAAAGTGATGGTCTAATCGAAAAGCACAACATAAGGTAGGTTAATCGAAAGCACTCATAAAGTGTATGGTCTAATCGAAAAGAAACTAAAGTGTAGGTCAATCGAAAAGCACATCAAAAGTGATGTCTATCGAAAGAATACATAAAGGTATGTTAATCGAAAGAATACATAAAGTGTATGGCTAATCGAAAACACAACATAAAGTGTATGGTCTAATCGAAAAGCACATACTAAAGTGTATGGTCTAATCGAAAAGCACATACATAAAGTGTATGGTCTAATCGAAAGCACATACATAAATGTATGGTCAATCGAAAAGCAATACATAAGTGTATGGTCTAATCGAAAAGCACATACATAAATGTATGGTCTAATCGAAAAGCACTACATAAAGTGTATGGTCTAATCGAAAAGCATACATAAAGTGTATGGTCTATCGAAAAGCACATACATAAGTGTATGTCTAATCGAAAGCACATAATAAAGTGTATGGTCTATCGAAAAGCACATACATAAAGTGTATGGTCTAATCGAAAAGCACATACATAAAGTGTATGGTTAATCGAAAAGCACATACATAAAGTGTATGGTTAATCGAAAGCACATACATAAAGTGTTGGTTATCGAAAAGCACATACATAAAGTGTATGTCTAATCGAAAAGCACAACATAAAGTTTGTCAATCGAAAAGCACATACATAAAGTGTATGGTCTAATCGAAAAGCACATAGCATAAAGTGTATGGTCTAATCGAAAAGCACATACATAAAGTGTATGGTCTATCGAAAAGCACATACATAAAGTGTATGGTCTAATCGAAAAGCACATACATAAAGTGTATGGTCAATCGAAAGACATACATAAAGTGTATGGTCTAATCGAAAAGCACATACATAAAGTGTATGGTCTAACGAAAAGCACATACATAAAGTGTATGGCTAATCGAAAGCACATACATAAAGTGTATGGTCATCGAAAAGCACATACATAAAGTGTATGGTCTAATCGAAAGCACATACATAAAGTGTATGGTCTAATCGAAAAGCACATACATAAAGTGTATGGTCTATCGAAAGCACATACATAAAGTGTATGGCAATCGAAAAGCACATACATAAAGTGAGGTCTAATCGAAAGACATACATAAGTTATGGTCTAATCGAAAGCACATACATAAAGTGTATGGTCTATCGAAAAGCACATACATAAAGTGTATGGTCAATCGAAAGCACATACATAAAGTGTATGGTCTAATCGAAAGAATACATAAAGTTATGGTCTAATCGAAAGCACATACATAAAGTGAGGTCTAATCGAAAAGCACATACATAAAGTGTATGGTCTAATCGAAAAGCACAACATAAAGGTATGGTCTAATCGAAAAGCACATACATAAAGGTTGTATGGTCATAAATTAGTTATCGAAAGCACATACATAAAGTGTATGGTCTAATCGAAAAGCACATACATAAAGTGTATGGTCAATCGAAAAGCACATACATAAAGTGTATGGTCTAATCGAAAAGCACATACATAAGTGTATGGTCTAATCGAAAAGCACATACATAAAGTGTATGGTCTAATCGAAAAGCACATACATAAAGTGTATGGTCTAATCGAAAAGCACATACATAAAGTGTATGGTCTATCGAAAGCACATACATAAAGTGTATGGTCTATCGAAAAGCACATACATAAAGTGTATGGTCTAATCGAAAAGCACATACATAAAGTGTATGGTCTAATCGAAAAGCACATACATAAAGTGTATGGTTAATCGAAAGACATACATAAAGTGTATGGTCTAATCGAAAAGACATACAGTGATGTAATCGAAAAGCAATAAAAGTGTATGTCTAATCGAAAAGCACATACATAAATGTATGGTCTAATCGAAAAGCACATACATAAAGTGTATGGTCTAATCGAAAAGCACATACATAAAGTGTATGGTCTAATCGAAAGCACATACATAAAGTGTATGGTCTAATCGAAAAGCACATACATAAAGTGATGGTCTAATCGAAAGCACATACATAAAGTGTATGGTCTAATCGAAAAGACATACATAAAGTGTATGGTCTAATCGAAAAGCACATACATAAAGTGTATGGTCTAATCGAAAAGCACATACAAAGTGTATGGTCTAATCGAAAGCACATACATAAAGTGTATGGTCTAATCGAAAAGCACAACATAAAGTGTATGGTTAATCGAAAAGACATACATAAAGTGTATGGTCTAATCGAAAGCACATACATAAAGTGTATGGTCTAATCGAAAAGCACATACAAAATGTATGGTCAATCGAAAACACATACATAAAGTTGTATGGTCTAATCGAAAAGCACTACATAAAGTGTATGGTCTAACGAAAAGCACAACTAAAGTGTATGGTCAATCGAAAAGCACATACATAAAGTGTATGGTCTAATCGAAAAGCACATACATAAAGTGTATGGTCTAATCGAAAAGCACATACATAAAGTGTATGGTCTAATCGAAAAGCACATACATAAAGTGTATGGTCTAATCGAAAAGCACATACATAAAGTGAATATGGACTAATCGAAAAGCACATACATAAAGTGTATGGTCTAATCGAAAAGCACATACATAAAGTGTATGGTCTAATCGATAAGCACATACATAAAGTGTATGGTCTAATCGATAAGCACATACATAAAGTGTATGGTCTAATCGATAAGCACATACATAAAGTGTATGGTCTAATCGATAAGCACATACATAAAGTGTATGGTCTAATCGATAAGCACATACATAAAGTGTATGGTCTAATCGATAAGCACATACATAAAGTGTATGGTCTAATCGATAAGCACATACATAAAGTGTATGGTCTAATCGATAAGCACATACATAAAGTGTATGGTCTAATCGATAAGCACATACATAAAGTGTATGGTCTAATCGATAAGCACATACATAAAGTGTATGGTCTAATCGATAAGCACATACATAAAGTGTATGGTCTAATCGATAAGCACATACATAAAGTGTATGGTCTAATCGATAAGCACATACATAAAGTGTATGGTCTAATCGATAAGCACATACATAAAGTGTATGGTCTAATCGATAAGCACATACATAAAGTGTATGGTCTAATCGATAAGCACATACATAAAGTGTATGGTCTAATCGATAAGCACATACATAAAGTGTATGGTCTAATCGATAAGCACATACATAAAGTGTATGGTCTAATCGATAAGCACATACATAAAGTGTATGGTCTAATCGATAAGCACATACATAAAGTGTATGGTCTAATCGATAAGCACATACATAAAGTGTATGGTCTAATCGATAAGCACATACATAAAGTGTATGGTCTAATCGATAAGCACATACATAAAGTGTATGGTCTAATCGATAAGCACATACATAAAGTGTATGGTCTAATCGATAAGCACATACATAAAGTGTATGGTCTAATCGATAAGCACATACATAAAGTGTATGGTCTAATCGATAAGCACAGTACATACATAAAGTGTATGGTCTAATCGATAAGCACATACATAAAGTGTATGGTCTAATCGATAAGCACATACATAAAGTGTATGGTCTAATCGATAAGCACATACATAAAGTGTATGGTCTAATCGATAAGCACATACATAAAGTGTATGGTCTAATCGATAAGCACATACATAAAGTGTATGGTCTAATCGATAAGCACATACATAAAGTGTATGGTCTAATCGAAAAGCACATACATAAAGTGTATGGTCTAATCGATAAGCACATACATAAAGTGTATGGTCTAATCGAAAAGCACATACATAAGTGTATGGTCTAATCGATAAGCACATACATAAAGTGTAATGGTCTAATCGAATAAGCACATACATAAAGTGTATGGTCTAATCGATAAGCACATACATAAAGTGTATGGTCTAATCGATAAGCACATACATAAAGTGTATGGTCTAATCGATAAGCAACATACATAAAGTGTATGGTCTAATCGAAAAGCACATACATAAAGTGTATGGTCTAATCGATAAGCACATACATAAAGTGTATGGTCTAATCGAAAGCACATACATAAAGTGTATGGTCTAATCGATAAGCACATACATAAAGTGTATGGTCTAATCGAAAGCACATACATAAGTGTATGGTCTAATCGATAAGCACATACATAAAGTGTATGGTCTAATCGATAAGCACATACATAAAGTGTATGGTCTAATCGATAAGCACATACATAAAGTGTATGGTCTAATCGAATAAGCACATACATAAAGTGTATGGTCTAATCGATCAATAAGCAAACATACATAAAGTGTATGGTCTAATCGATAAGCACATACATAAAGTGTATGGTCTAATCGATAAGCAACATACATAAAGTGTATGGTCTAATCGATAAGCACATACATAAAGTGTATGGTCTAATCGATAAGCAACATACATAAGTGTATGGTCTAATCAATAAGCACATACATGAAGTGCATGGGATAATCAATAAGCACATACATGAAGTGCATGGGATAATCAATAAGCACATACATGAAGTGCATGGGATAATCAATAAGCACATACATGAAGTGCATGGGCATAATCAATAAGCACATACATGAAGTGCATGGATAATCAATAAGCACATACATGAGTGATGGATAATCAATAAGCACATACATGAAGTGCATGGGATAATCAATAAGCACATACATGAAGTGCATGGGATAATCAATAAGCACATACATGAAGTGCATGGATAATCAATAAGCACATACATGAAGTGCATGGGATAATCAATAAGCACATACATGAAGTGCATGGGATAATCAATAAGCACATACATGAAGTGCATGGATAATCAATAAGCACATACATGAAGTGCATGGATAATCAATAAGCACATACATGAAGTGCATGGGATAATCAATAAGCACATACATGAAGTGCATGGGATAATCAATAAGCACATACATGAAGTGCATGGATAATCAATAAGCACATACATGAAGTGCATGGGATAATCAATAAGCACATAACATAAGTGCATGGGATAATCAATAAGCACATACATGAAGTGCATGGATAATCAATAAGCACATACATGAAGTGCATGGATAATCAATAAGCACATACATGAAGTGCATGGATAATCAATAAGCACATACATAAGTGCATAGGAATAATCAATAAGACATACATGAAGTCATGGTAAGAATCAATAGCAACATACATGAAGTGCATGGCATAATCAATAAGCACATACATGAAGTGCATGGCATAATCAATAAGCACATACATGAAGTGCATGGCATAAACCATATAAGCATCATAATAAATGTGCATGGATAATCAATAAGCACATACATGAAAGTGCATGGATAATCAATAGCACATACATGAAGTGCATGGCGATAATCAATAAGCACATACATGAAGTGCATGGGATAATCAATAAGCACATACTAAAGTGATAGCATAATCAATAGCATCATACATAAGTGCATGGATAATCAATAAGCACATACATGAAGTGCATGGCATAATCAATAAGCACATACATGAAGTGATGGGATAATCAATAAGCACATACATGAAGTGCATGGATAATCAATAAGCACATACATGAAGTGTATGGGATAATCAATAAGCACATACATGAAGTGCATGGATATCAATAGCACATACATGAAGTGCATGGCATAATCAATAGCACATACATGAAGTGCATGGGATAATCAATAAGCACATACATGAAGTGATATGGATAATCAATAGCACATACATGAAGTGCATGGCATAATCAATAAGCACATACATGAAGTGCATGGATAATCAATAAGCACATACATATAAGTGCATGGGATAATCAATAAGCACATACATGAAGTGATGCATAATCAATAGCACATACATGAAGTGCATGGCATATCAATAAGCACATACATGAAGTATGGCATAATCAATAAGCATACATACAGTGATGGCATATCATAAGCACATACATGAAGTGCATGGCATAATCAATAGCATAATAAGTGCAGGCATAATCAATAGCACATACATAATGCATGGCATAATCAATAGACATGACATGAATGCATGCATAATCAATAAGCACATACATAAAATAGGCAAATCAATAAGCACATACATGAAGTGCATGGATAATCAATAAGCACATACATGAAGTGCATGGATAATCAATAAGCACATACATGAAGTGCAGGGGATAATCAATAAGCACATACATGAAGTGCATGGATAATCAATAAGCACATACATGAAGTGCATGGGAATAATCAATACACATACATGAAGTGCATGGGATAATCAATACAGCAATACATGAAGCATGGAATAAATCAATAAGCACATACATGAAGTGCATGGGATAATCAATAAGCACATACATGAAGTGCATGGCATAATCAATAAGCACATACATGAAGTGCATGGCATAATCAATAAGCACATACATGAAGTGCATGGACATAATCAATAAGCACATACATAAGTGCATGGCAGTAATCAATAAGCACATACATGAAGTGCATGGCATAATCAATAAGCACATACATGAAGTGCATGGCATAATCAATAAGCACATACATGAAGTGCATGGATAATCAATAAGCACATACATGAAGTGCATGGGATAATCAATAAGCACATACATGAAGTGCATGGCATAATCAATCAAGCACATACAATGAAGTGCATGGCATAATCAATAAGCACATACATGAAGTGCAGGGCATAATCAATAAGCACATACATGAAGTGCATGGCATAATCAATAAGCACATACATGAAGTGCATGGGATAATCAATAAGCACATACATGAAGTGCATGGATAATCAATAAGCACATACATGAAGTGCATGGATAATCAATCAAGCACATACATGAAGTGCATGGGATAATCAATAAGCACATACATGAAGTGCATGGATAATCAATAAGCACATACATGAAGTGCATGGCATAATCAATAAGCACATACATGAAGTGCATGGGATAATCAATAAGCACATACATGAAGTGCATGGATAATCAATAAGCACATACATGAAGTGCATGGGATAATCAATAAGCACATACATGAAGTGCATGGGATAATCAATAAGCACATACATGAAGTGCATGGGATAATCAATAAGCACATACATGAAGTGCATGGGATAATCAATAAGCACATACATGAAGTGCATGGGATAATCAATAAGCACATACATGAAGTGCATGGGATAATCAATAAGCACATACATGAAGTGCATGGGATAATCAATAAGCACATGCATAAAGTGCATGGTATAATCAATAAGCACATGCATAAGTGCTGGGATAATCAATAAGCACATGCATGAAGTGCAGGGGTATAATCAATAAGCACATAGCATGAAGTGTCTGGATAATCAATAAGCACATCATGAATCGGGGTAAATACCACAGAAGTGCTGGATAATCAATAAGCACATGCATGAAGTGCTGGGATAATCAATAAGCACATGCATGAAGTGCATGGTATAATCAATAAGCACATGCATGAAGTGCATGGGATAATCAATAAGCACATGCATGAAGTGCTGGGATAATCATAAGACACATGCATGAAGTGCATGGGATAATCAATAAGCACAATCATGAAGTGCATGGGATAATCAATAAGCACATGCATGAAGTGCATGGGATAATCAATAAGCACATGCATGAAGTGCTGGGATAATCAATAAGCACATGACATGAAGTGCATGGGATAATCAATAAGCACATGCATGAAGTGCATGGATAATCAATAAGCACATACATGAAGTGCATGGGATAATCAATAAGCACATGCATGAAGTGCATGGGATAATCAATAAGCACATGCATGAAGTGCATGGGATAATCAATAAGCACATACATGAAGTGCATGGGATAATCAATAAGCACATGCATGAAGTGCATGGATAATCAATAAGCACATCATGAAGTGCATGGGATAATCAATAAGCACATGCATGAAGTGCATGGGATAATCAATAAGCACATGCATGAAGTGCATGGGATAATCAATAAGCACATCATGAAGTGCATGGGATAATCAATAAGCACATGCATGAAGTGCATGGATAATCAATAGCACATGCATGAAGTGCATGGGATAATCAATAAGCACATGCATGAAGTGCATGGATAATCAATAAGCACATGCATGAAGTGCATGGGATAATCAATAAGCACATGCATGAAGTGCATGGGATATATGGATAATCAATAAGCACATACATGAAGTGATGGATAATCAATAGCACATACATGAAGTGTATGGATAATCAATAGCACATACATGAAGTGTATGGATAATCAATCAGCACATACATAAAGTGTATGGATAATCAATAAGCACATACATGAAGTGTATGGCATAATCAATAAGCACATACATGAAGTGCATGGGATAATCAATCAGCACATACATGAAGTGCATGGATAATCAATAAGCACATACATGAAGTGCATGGATAATCAATAAGCACATACATGAAGTGCATGGATAATCAATAAGCACATACATGAAGTGATGGCATAATCAATAAGCACATACATGAAGTGATGGATAATCAATAAGCACATACATGAAGTGATGGCATAATCAATAAGCACATACATGAAGTGATGGATAATATAGCACTACATAAGTGATGCATAATCAATAAGCACATCTGAAGTGTATGGCATAATCAATAAGCACATACATGAAGTGTATGGATAATCAATAAGCACATACATGAAGTGTATGGATAATCAATAAGCACATACATGAAGTGCATGGGATAATCAATAAGCACATACATGAAGTGATGGATAATCAATAGCACATACATGAAGTGCATGGGATAATCAATAGCACATACATGAAGTGATGGATAATCAATAGCACATACATGAAGTGCATGGATAATCAATAAGCACATACATGAAGTGTATGGATAATCAATAAGCACATACATGAAGTGCATGGGATAATCAATAGCACATACATGAAGTGATGGGATAATCAATAAGCACATACATGAAGTGTATGGCATAATCAATAAGCACATACATGAAGTGTATGGGATAATCAATAAGCACATACATGAAGTGATGGGATAATCAATAAGCACATACATGAAGTGATGGGATAATCAATAAGCACATACATGAAGTGTTGGATAATCAATAAGCACATACATGAAGTGCATGGATAATCAATAAGCACATACATGAAGTGATGGGATAATCAATAAGCACATACATGAAGTGCATGGCATAATCAATAAGCACATACATGAAGTGATGGCATAATCAATCAGCAATACATAAGTCATGGATATCAATAGCACATACATGAAGTGCATGGATAATCAATAAGCACATACATGAAGTGCATGGGATAATCAATAAGCACATACATGAAGTGCATGGATAATCAATAAGCACATACATGAAGTGCATGGGATAATCAATAAGCAACATACATGAAGTGCATGGATAATCAATAAGCACATACATGAAGTGCATGGGATAATCAATAAGCACATACATGAAGTGCATGGGATAATCAATAAGCACATACATGAAGTGATGGGATAATCAATAAGCACATACATGAAGTGCATGGGATAATCAATAAGCACATACATGAAGTGCATGGATAATCAATAAGCACATACATGAAGTGCATGGGATAATCAATAAGCACATACATGAAGTGCATGGGATAATCAATAAGCACATACATGAAGTGATAAGCACATACATCAAGTGTCTGGATAATCAATAAGCACATACATCAAGTGTCTGGGATAATCAATAAGCACATACATCAAGTGTCTGGGATAATCAATAAGCACATACATAAGTGTCTGGGATAATCAATAAGCACATACATCAAGTGTCTGGGATAATCAATAAGCACATACATAAGTGTCTGGATAATCAATAAGCACATACATAAGTGTCTGGATAATCAATAAGCACATACATGAAGTGTCTGGGATAATCAATAAGCACATACATAAGTGTCATGGGATAATCAATAAGCACATACATGAAGTGCTGGGATAATCAATAAGCACATACATGAAGTGTCTGGGATAATCAATAAGCACATACATAAGTGTTGGGATAATCAATAAGCACATACATAAGTGCTGGGATAATCAATAAGCACATACATAAGTGTCTGGATAATCAATAAGCACATACATAAGTGCTGGGATAATCAATAAGCACATACATAAGTGCTGGATAATCAATAAGCACATACATAAGTGCTGGGATAATCAATAAGCACATCATCAAGTGCTGGGATAATCAATAAGCACATACATAAGTGTCTGGGATAATCAATAAGCACATACATAAGTGCTGGGATAATCAATAAGCACATACATAAGTGTCTGGGATAATCAATAAGCACATACATCAAGTGCTGGATAATCAATAAGCACATACATAAGTGTCTGGATAATCAATAAGCACATACATCAAGTGTCTGGGATAATCAATAAGCACATACATAAGTTCTGGGATAATCAATAAGCACATACATCAAGTGTCTGGGATAATCAATAAGCACATCATAAGTGTCTGGGATAATCAATAAGCACATACATAAGTGCTGGGATAATCAATAAGCACATCATAAGTGCTGGGATAATCAATAAGCACATACATAAGTGCTGGGATAATCAATAAGCACATACATAAGTGTCTGGGATAATCAATAAGCACATCATAAGTGTCTGGGATAATCAATAAGCACATACATAAGTGTCTGGGATAATCAATAAGCACATCATCATAGTCTGGATAATCAATAAGCACATACATAAGTGCTGGGATAATCAATAAGCACATCATAAGTGCTGGATAATCAATAAGCACATACATAAGTGTCTGGATAATCAAAACACATCATCAAGTGCTGGATAATCAATAAGCACATACATCAAGTGTGGGATAATCATAAGCACATACATCAAGTGCTGGATAATCAATAAGCACATACATGTCTGGGATAATCAATAAGCACATCATGAAGTGACTGGGATAATCAATGGAAATAATGCAAGTATGGGTAAATCAATAAGCACATACATCAAGTGTCTGGATAATCAATAAGCACATACATCAAGTGTTGGGATAATCAATAAGCACATACATAAGTGTCTGGGATAATCAATAAGCACATACATAAGTCTGGGATAATCAATAAGCACATACATGAAGTGTCTGGGATAAATAACAATAAGAATATAATCAATAAGCAATAATCAATAGGAATCATAAGCATGATAAATGGGATAATCAATAAGCAATCATAAGGATAATCAATAAGCAAATAAGTGAGATAATCAATAGATAATCAATGATATCAATAAGCAATCATAATTCGGTATAATAATGCACATACATCAAGTGTCTGGATAATCAATAAGCACATACATGAATGTGGGAAATCAATAAGCACATACTCAAGTGTCTGGATAATCAATAAGCAATACATCAAGTGTCTGGATAATCAATAAGCACATACATCAAGTGTTGGGATAATCAATAAGCACATACATAAGTGTGGGATAATCAATAAGCCATACATCAATGTCTGGGATAATCAATAAGCACATACATCAAGTGTCTGGGATAATCAATAAGCACATACATCAAGTGTCTGGATAATCAATAAGCACATACATCAAGTGCTGGGATAATCAATAAGCACATACATCAAGTGCTGGGATAATCAATAAGCACATACATCAAGTGTCTGGATAATCAATAAGCAATCATCAAGTGTCTGGATAATCAATAAGCACATACATCAAGTGTCTGGGATAATCAATAAGCACATCATCAAGTTGGGATAATCATAAGCACATACATCAAGTGTCTGGGATAATCAATAAGCACATACATCAAGTGTCTGGATAATCAATAAGCACATACATAAGTTGGTATAGATAATCAATAGCACTACATAAGCCTGATCAATAGACTAATCAATGTCGATAATCAATGTCATACTCAATGATAATCAATACATAATCAATTGAATAATAAAGCGATAATCAATGCCATAATCAAAGCGAAAACAACAAGTTTAATCAATGAAATACATAAGTATAATCAAGTGTCATAATCAAGCCTGATAATCATAGATATCATAAGAGTATAATATAGAATCATAAGTCATACATAAGCTGATAATCTAACAAACATACATCAAGTGTCTGGGATAACAATAAGCACATACATCAAGTGTTGGGATAATCAATAAGCACTACATAAGTGTCTGGATAATCATAAGCACATACATAAGTGCTGGATAATCAATAAGCACATACATCAAGTGTCTGGGATAATAAATAAGCACACATCAA
>JAMYXO010006564.1:0-13403 GCA_033310375.1 Conus canariensis | reverse complement strand
GTTAAATGCTTTTCGTTTAGACCAAATTTTCACGGTTTTCGCGCGTGTTTTTTAAATTATCCCACGCCAACATGTTTTTTTTGTTCTTTTTTTTTTTTTCTTCCAATTTTCAGATTGTGCTTCCTGTATAACGACACAGTTATTTTTTTTTCCCATTTCTTCTCATTTTGTGGCTTCTTTAGCTTTTTCAGTCTTCCTATTTTTTCCCTTTCATTTCGTTCCCTTCCCCTCCTTTCCTGTCTCTTTTTTTTTTTTTTTTGCGCTAAAAATTAACTCTGCGGAATGATTAAGTTTCGGGGAGTTTCCAACACGTTTTTCTTTTTATTTTGTATGTGTGTTTTTTTTCTTAGATATTTGGGCGTACTTCCCTTGTACTCTATGGAGATTGGGGCTTTGCACAGGACTCAATTGCGTGTTTGTTTTTGTTTTTGCGTTTTAGTAGCTTTTTTTTTTTCATTTTCATTTGAAAGTGGTTTTGTTGACTAAACCGTTTAAAAAGGGAAAGACATTGCTTTTTACTTTATTTCACACTCTCTGTCTGTCTGCCGTCTGTCTGTCTTCTTCTGTCTGCCCCTTCCGTTCGTCTTGTGTAAGTCAGTCTCTTTTCCCCCCCTCTCTCCACACACGCACAAACCCCCAAACACAAAACACACACACCAACCCACACACACACACACCACACACACAAAACACAAATGCACGCCGCACCATTACGTACGCGCGCGCGCGCGCGCGCACAAACACACAACCCACACACACACACACACACACACACCACCAAACCGCACGCACGAACGCGCGCCGCCACACACACACACACACACCACACACACACACACCACACACACCACACACACACTTGACATTGACACAAGCTAGCGAATTTTGTTGAAATAATAATAAAATAATGATGATGAAATGATAATAATGAAAAAATAATAATAACAATAATAACAATAATAATAATAATAAAAAAGAGGAGGAGGAGGAGGGGACGACGACGGCGACGACGACGACGATGATATATGATATGTTTGAATGGGATAAAAAAACAAAAACAACAACAACAACAATCAGACACCACCATCCACTATCCTTTCGATGAGAAGATAACCGATGCACACTCACCAAAATTTGGCACCTAAAGGACTCGCGGCAAAAAAGGCAGTCCCGTCCCCTTTCACAATCTGCGAGGTAGTCCCTGGATCATCAACAGCACTGTATCAAAGGAAGAAAACAAGAAACATGGGTAAAGCTGTGCTATGCGGGGCCATTACACCTGAGTAAGTAGGCCTGCTTGTACACGAAAACCTCATGTGACGGGGGGGTTTTTACTGCCGCTAAAGCGTCTAGGGGGGTATTGTTTGGGGCCCTTTTTAGGTGCTCTGCCGCGACAGCTGTCTAGGGGGAAAATTGTTTTGGGGGATTTTTTTTGTTCTCCTGCGCTGACAGCTGTCAAAGGGAGGTATTGTTTGGGGGCCATTTTTTTTGTTCTATCGCCGCTAACAGCTGTCTAGGAGGTATTGCTTTGGGGGCATTTTTAGGGTTTTATGCCGGTTTGGGGGATTTTTTTGTTCTCCTGCCCTGACAGCTGTCTAGGGAGGTATTTTTTGGGCCATTTGAGTTCTATCCCAAACATTTTAGGGAGGTATTCTTCCCCTTTTTTTAGGTTCACCCGTGCTGTCAGGGGGGGTATTTTTGGGGGCCCCTTTTTTGCCCCCGCCCCTGACACTGTCAAGGGGGGTATTTTTTGAGGGGGCCATTTTTTAGTTCAACTGCCGCTACAGCTGTCAGGGGGTATTTTTTGGGGGCCCTTTTTATTTGTTTTTTTTTCCTCCTAAAAAGTGGGGAATGCCCCCCGTCAAAAACACAAATCTTTTTCAAAAGTTTAAACGTATTTTCACGCCGGTTTTTTTTTTTACAAAATAAATATTTTTTGTTTTTAATTTTAAATTATAATAAAAAAAAAATTAATAAGAGAAAGAAAAAAAACAGAAAAAAAATTTTAAAAATTTTACGATTCTTAAAAAATATTAAAAATTATAATTAATATTAAACAACACACAATACATAATCCCTTTTTAAGATTTTTGGGGGGAAAAACAAGTGCGGGCAAACAATTTCCCCCCTTTACTAAAAGATAAAAAGTTTGAACTTTTTAAAAAAATTTGAAAGGGGGAAAAAAATTGGGGGGGGGAGAAAGGGATTAAAATTTTTTAATGAAAAAATTTTTTTTTTTTTTTTTTTTTTTTTTTTTAATTTTTAGAGGGAAAATTTGTTTAATTTTTTGAAAGGGAAAATTTTATTTTTGGGGTGGGGGGTTTTTAATTGTGATGGGAAATTGAAAAAGGGGGGGTTTTTTTTGTTGTTGTGGGGGGTTTTTTTTTTGGTGTTAAAAAGAAAAAAAGTTAATTTGGGGTTTAAAAAGGGTTTTTAAAAAAAATTTTGGGGGGGCCAAAAAAAGAGAAAGAAAGGGTAGAAAGGAAAAAAAAAAATGTGGAGGGAAAAAGTTGGGTTTGAAAAATAAAAGATTTTAAAAGTATAAAATTTGTAGGGGACAATCTTTGAGCCTTCTTTTTTGGGATCCTTTAAAGGATACAAGGGAGTCAAAAATATGGAACAGTCTGAGTGGTAAGTCTGCTGTTCAATTTTCCCAAGCATTGTGAGGGGCTAAAAAAATTGTACGAACAACCTTTACTTGGATCCCCTAAGAGATGCAATCTCCCTTTGGTTTGACCAAACAATAAATCCCGAAACAAAAGCAAGGGGGGGAAAAAAGGGGAAAAAAAATAACAATTTTCAGTCGTTATGTAATGACTTGGCAAAAATTTGAACTTAAAAAAAAAAGAAGATGAAAAAAAAGGGGGGGGAGATATTTTAAATAGAGAACCCTTAATATCCCTGAGGAACTGAAATTCCTTTATAATATTATATATATATGCATGTATCCTCCCCCCCCCCCTTCTCCTCTCTCTCTCTCTAGTTTTGTCGCATATTTTTGTAGCCAATATTATCCTTTCGACTTCTTTAAGGCACCCGATTTTTTTTTTGCCTTTTTTTTTTTTTAATTGTTTTTTTTGTTTTGTTTTTGTTGTCGTTGCTAAAATTCATCTACAAACAGTTTCCGCTGTTTGACTATATTCTACTCTTTTATCTGTAGTTTTTGTAATCCGTAGGTGTATTGAAATAAATTTCAGATAATAATGAATGTTGTCTAAATTCGGCTTAAAAAAGGCTAAAAAACTGTGTCATATTTAAACAAAATTTCTGATGTTCCCAACTTTTTGTCCAATTCCGATAACTGTTCCATTGTTTTTGTTTTTCAAATCTCGATTTTCCAGATAGTGCCTGATAATTTAGTTTCAATCCAAGTTTAAAAATAAGAAGAGACCAAAGACAAAGCTTGAAACAGGTTTAGTGGCCTATATTCACAACTCGATTATTATAAAAATCAACAATTTGGATAAATACAACATAGAATGCATATGGAAAAAAAAACTATTAAGGGCACTAAACCATTTTTTAGGTTTCTTTATAGAAACCCTAACGAACGAATGAATGGTTCGATCGTTTCGAACTATGATGGAAGAGTCTCAAATCTTCTCTGAGATTATAGTTTTAGGAGATTTTAACTTTGATCACAAAACCAAAATGATAAAGGGGAAAGGGGTTTTGAATTACAAATTTGACACAGCAAATTTAACACCCCGCAAGAAAAATCTACCTCCGAAAACTAATTGACCACATATACGCAACAAACCCTTTAATATTATAGAACATCGTGCCTGTATACGGTCCAGGACACTTTCCAATTTGTCTAACGGCCCAAAAAAGGGGGGTTAAAATTCCAAGAAATGTTCACAAAGTACATCTTTTCGAAGCTAAGAAAATTTCGATACTAACAATTTCTTTTTGTCCGTTTTTGGTTAACGCAAATTTTTCGAGGTGTATCAGTACAATGACCCGATGGAGCGCTGGTTTTTTTTGGTATACAATTACTCTGTCTTTAACAAAAAACGTGCCACGGAACTAAACTGAAAACCCAAAGGGGTAAGCCACCGTGGTATAATGAAAAAATCGATAAGGCCATTAATTTACGAGATATTCTTTTGCAAAAAAATGAAAGATGATAATTTTAAAAAGCAAAAAAAAAAGTTCCCGATAGAAAAGAGCCGAAAAAAAGGAATATTTCATGACCTTATTTCCCGTAAAGAAGATTCAAAATCGATCGGGAAAGCTTTTAATGAGCTCTCCGGTAAAACCTTTCATATAGGGCTCCTTCTGAGAGAACTTTGTCTGCTAAACCCTTTTAAATACACTTCACAACTGTTTGCAAAAAGACGATCAAAGCTGACGTTCAAAAGACAAGACCTATTTGACTAAAAGCGTACTGTGTATCAAAAAACATAAAATCTAATCTCAAATCGAGTTTTTATTGGGTGTACTAAATTTTATAAGGAATTGGTTCATTACATCACCTTTTTCTCGAGGTTTAATGATATAGGGAAAAATTTTTTAAAAAATTCCCTGCCCGATTATATCAGGAAATTTTACATAAATTTACAATCTTTCTTGAAAATTTTTTTATCCACAATCCTTCAAAGATGCTAAATTTTTAAATTTTTTTTAAACTGGGACCCATTGATCCTCTAACTAAAGACCTATCTCTATCCATCTTTCTATCAAACCCCCCTTGAAAAACACATCAAATGTAACACCACAAACTTTCGAAATACAATTTTTTACTTTCTAATAAAAGGGGTTTTTAGAAAAAATCATTTTTGTCACACCTTGCCACTAAATAATTAAAGCAAGGGGCTTTTAAAAACATAAAAAATTTGTTTTATTCACAGGAACAATTTTGTCGACTTCGAAAAAGCTTGACACTATGATCAAAATCTACTGTTAAAAAAATTTAAAAACATTGTATGGTTTATCCGCTAAAGCTTTTAAAACTCATTTCCTCTTTCTCAACTGAGGCGACAAGTTCTTTAAAAATTCCGCTACTTCTCTCTTTGCCAGAAATTATGGCTTTTCCCCAAGGGTCATCCGGGGGCCTATCTTATTCTCAGTTTATATAAATGACTTCCTTTATATATATCTTCCCCTGTGAGTTTTTTTGCTGATACACTACATCCATAATAAAGACAAAGATGCTGACCTTTTATGTATAAAATTACAGAATGACTCAATAAATTGCAAAGGGGACTAACTAATCATAGGGCCCCCATCCTAAAAAAGTCAAATTTATGATGACTAAAACCAGACGAAACCGTCAAAATGAAAGCTGATTTGTTTAAATACGTATACAAAAAAAGTCTTAGAAGAAGTTAAACACACAAATTATTGGGCCTTTACAGTTATAAAAATTTTTCATGGCTAATCACATTTCTGATTTGTCTAAAAGGTTATCTAAAAAATTTTTCTTGTTGAACCAATCAAAAATTTTCCTCGATCAACATCTAAAATTTTAATTTTTTCTATGCAATTACAACCAACATTAACTACGCCTCTACATCTGGGATTTAGCCAAAAAAATTGCTTAAAACCCCAGAAACAGTACAACGCGCTATTAAGCTGATACCTTAAAAATCTTCCTAAAGCTAGTGATTAAAAAGACTAACATTCTACCATTCGATCAAAATGCTACTTTTAAAATAAAGCTGCTTTATGTAAAAAATTATTAATAATTTTGCGCCACCTTATCTCCAACAAATTCCTTTAATCAAAATTCGGGAAAAAATATCCTTTAAAAAAACCCCTCGACCACGAACTGGTCTTTTGAATCATCCCTTTTTTCTCGGTAGTAAATATAATGAAATACCTACACATTTAAAGCGAAAAAATTTTAGCACTTTAAAAAAAAAGCGATTTCAAATACCTCAAAACCAGTTGTAAATTATTTTTTCACTTAACGTATATTCTCCCAAGTTTGATTTTTTTTTTTGACACAAACAATTTAGCAGCCTCAGTTGGCCCCGTGGTCGGCTGGGCTATACCCAAATGACAGATTACTATAAAATGTTTATGTATGCCTATTGATTTTACGTAGTCCTTTTTGTGTGTTTTTTGTGTTGTGTGTGTGTGTTGTGTGTGTGTGGGGTTTTGGGGGGTGTGTGTGTGTGTGCGTGCGTGCGGGTGTTTGGGTGTGTGTGTGTGTGTGTGTGTGTGGGTGTGTGTGTGTGTGGTGTGTGTGCAATACTTATAATGATTTTTGGCTTTTATTGTCTAAAAAAAAAAAAAAAAATTGTTGTTTTTCTTATTGCGGGTTTTTTAAATTTTTGTAAAAAATGGGGAAAATTTGTTCCTTTTGGTTATTGTCTTTTTTGAGGGCATAGTGAAAAAAAACTTCCAGCTTATCTATTCCCCTCTTTTAAAGATTTGGGTTTTTCGAGTTTCCCCCCTCTCTCTCTCTCTCACTCTCTCCCCTCTCTCTCTCTCTCTTCTCTTCCCCTCTCTCTCCTTTTAAAATATAATATATATTATAATAAAATAATATATAAATAATAATGCGAACAATTAATATGGGAAAAACAATGCAGGCTAACAATTCTTCGTCATTATAGTAAGACTTGGCAAATTTTGGAATTTTAAGAAAAAAATGAAGATGAAGAAAATGGGGTATATATTTTAATATATAATATATTTTTAAATACAGAGAGAAGGAGAAGAGAGAGAGAGAGAGAGGAGAGTACATCATAACATAAGCATATGTACATACTTACATACAACACACATACATACGTACACACCCACAACACACACACACACACACACACACACACACCACACACCACACATAGAGATACACAGAAGATGTGTAGATAGTTTTGGGTAGGCAATAAAAGAACCTGATACATAGATAAAGATAGATAGATAGAAGATAATAGATAGATAGAAGATAAAGATAATAGATAGATAGATGATGAAGATACACACCATACAAACGGAGCACCCAGTCCCAGCCGCCCGGGAACCATTTCTCCGTTTTCTCCAGAAAAAAAAAAAAAAAAAAAAACCCATTTCTGCTAGCAACGCTAGCATAGCTTATCTGACATTGGGTTTCTGTTGGGAAAAGTGAGAACCGAATTGTCGGTTACGACTTTCTCTTAGCACTCCCAGCTAAAATGTTTCTTTTACACATTGAAACGTCACTGATACCGACATGCCATCATCAAAACGCATGACAATTAAATTATCTTCATATTTACAAGTTTCGTGCACATTGTATAGTAGTGAGTGTTCAGATTTCCCTTTTTTCCTTTCCCCTTTCCTTAAACCTTAAAATAATCTCATGTCAGGGGGTTAAAAGGGAGTTCAGTAGAAAAAGACTGTGTTTGTTTTGCAACATTGTTCTGTTTGGCCCCTGCTTTACTCACTTCCATTGGTGAGTGCATGAACCCCGTTTGGGTCACAGCATTCATCACCTCCTTTGGGGTGAGTGTCATAACCATCCGTTTGGGTCACATCTTTATCATCACCTCCATTGGTGATGTCATAAAACCATCTGTTTGGGTCACACAGTCATCACCTCCATTGGGAGTGTCAGAACCTCTGCTTGGTCACATGCTTTGCATCACCTCCATTGGTAGGTCAGAACCATCTGCTTGTCATATGCATTACACACCTCCATTGGGGAGTGTCAGAACCATCGGGGGGGGGTCATATCATTGTCACCCCTCCTTTGGGTGAGTGTCATAAAACCACGCTTGGTCATAGCATTAAAATCACCTCCTTTGGTGATGTCAAAACCAAAAAACGTAAGCTTGAAATGAAAGAAAATTTCGAGTTTGTTAAAGTTCACACACACACACAACACAACCACACAACAAAACCACACACACACACACACACACACACACCCCTTTCTGTTCCTCTCGAAACCCAGCCCTTTCACACACAAAACCCCCCCCCTCCCCCTCCCCCATCTCCCCCACCCCATAGACAGGGCTACAATACGTCAACAGTGGTTTTTCTGCGGCAACAAACTGTCTCTATCTGAATTACCACGGAACCCCCAACAGACGGCCCACTTGAAACCATTCCCACAGACGGGGCGCTGGGGAAATTGTACAAAGAAAGAAGAGAAGAAAAGAGAGAAGAGAGAAGAGAGAGAAGAAGAGAGAGAGAGAGAATAACTTTTAATGAAAGGGGTAAAGAGCAAACTTTTGTTGTTGTTGTTGTTTTTTTCATCCCGCCCCCAAAAGGTGAATTATAACGAAAAAAGAAAGTAAGGAAAAAAGAGTTTTAAAAGACAGACATACATACATAAGGCAGAGCACAGGGAAGACAACAGCAGACAACAGGAGAGAGAGAGAGAGAGAGAAGAGAGAAGAGAAGAGAGAAACAACGACAGACAGACAGACAGACAGATGCAGAGAGAGAGGGGAGAGAAAGTAGTTGCTAGGCGGTCTTTTCTTTTGCCCTTTAGACGGGTTCACGAAGGAAATCGTTTTATACTCATATTAATGCATATATTACTTTAAAGCAATAATCTGTTTATGTGAAGGGGTTTTTTTTTTTGGGTCTTAAAAGCATCAGTTATATAAAATGCTCCTTTGTACGTAATGTAATGTCACACATTACTAAAGTATAACCAAAAGTACATTAAAAAACTTAAATTTCATCGTGATTGCCATTTTATCAAATCCGTTTTTTTTAGTTCTGGAGTCTTTGCATGTGCTGTTCCTCTCGCCCTCCTTTGCAACCCCCCCTCCCCCCCCCCCCCCCTTTCCCCCCGCCTTTTTCCCCCAGCTCCCCTTGCCCCGCACGCGCGGCTCGCATTACTTCTCTTTACATGTCCTTTTTTGCTTTTTTTTGCTTTTTTTACATTGCTTTTAAGTGTTTTCCTGATCTTTCGTCATTTTTAAAACGAATAAATGAGTGAAAAAATTTTAAAAAAAAAATTGGAAAAAAGGAGGCTATTATATAAAATGTCTTTTTTAGAATTTTTTTCTGGGTTTTCGAATACATGGGTCAACAAATGTAAGGGAAAATTTCACTTTCGGGGCTCTCTCAAAAATGGGGGGGTCGCGTGGGGGGGGGGGGGGGGGGGGGGGGGGGGGGGGGGGGGGGGGGGGGGGGGGGGGGGAGGGGGGGGGGGGGGGGGGGGGGGGGGGGGGTTGGGGGGGGGGGGGGGGGGGGGCTGCGAAAATGCGTAAAGCTTTTAAATCTTCACTCAAAGACGATTGATTACCTAATTCCATCGCTTATTTTAAAAAAGAAGGGTGAAAATAAAAGGGGGCCTTTTATAGCTGTTTTTTATATTTTTTTCTTTTTCTAAATTTGGTACATGATCAAATGAATGTAAGGTACAAAAAACACTTTTTGGGGAATCCTCCAAAAAGGACAGTTTGTAGGATTTTTTTTTTTTCAATATGCGTAGTGCTGAAATCTTAATTCAAAGAAGATTTTTAAAAAAACCCAAATCTCATCGCTTTAGGCCAGATACAGTTGTTTTGAATGACACCAAATATATACCGTTTTAATCTGTCACGTCAAACCCCTTGTCCTGAATGAAGCATCCACTAGTCTGAATTTTGTAAGTTAAAAAAAAAAGGTATAAACTTCAAAAATCTGATGTTCCCCCATATGTCCTGGGCTACTGCACAAAAGAGAAGCATGCAGCAGAGCCCCAACTTTTTTGTCTCTATGACGGGGAAAAAACAAAATTTCCCAAATTTCAGAGACGATCCTAGGGATCTCAAGAGTTTCAATCAATTCTTTACCCACCTTGTTTCTGGTTAACATGACTCAGGGATCTACCCCGTTTCCCAAACACATTAAAAGTGTCCAACAGTACCATTCTAGATCTTTTTTTTTTAACAGCAAACAGATCGGGTTTTTTTTTTTTTTTCTTCCAAAATGAATTTTGTAGCCAATCCCAAAACTTCGGGGAGTAGGCAAGCATGCGGGAATTTTGCAATAAATAAAGTAAAGAATATTTTGGGATGCGTCTTTTAAACTCTACAACCTTTTTAAAATGTACACAACCCCTCCTTTTTCTTTTTAATCACACGCTTTAAAAACCATTGGGAAAAGGGAAAAAAATGAGTGAACGAAAAGACCGAGGCACGCACTGATTCACCATTTCTACTGATTTCCCCAAAGAACCACTGTTTTTCGCTGCAATATACGATGTTTCCGCATCAAACGGTTTTAATTATACTAAAATAACTGTCAAACTCATCCTTTACAAGCTTCCCCAAAAAATTTACTTGACGCTGCAAGCCAGCAACTGAACCAAACGCTCAGAGCAGCGGGAGTAACCCCAAGAATGTTCACATTTCAATTAAATCTAGGGATAGCTACATCACGCTTGCCATTGCGAATTTCCCCAAATTTTAAAGGTTTTTTAATAATTAGTCAAATAAAACTGCGCTACAGATTTCACTTTGGGTTTGAGCACGAGGACGGAGAAGGGGTTTGGGGGGGGGGGGGGGAGAGAGAGAGAGAGAGAGAGGAGAGAGAGGGAGAGAGGGAGAAGAGAAGGGAGGGAGAGAGAGAGAGAGAGAGAGAGAGAGAGGGAAGAGAGAGACAGGCAGACAGACAGACAGACAGGCAACAGGGGGGCGAAGACAGAAACAAGACCGAGACAGAACAGACAGACAACAGACAGGGAGGCAGGGAGGCAGGGGAAGCAAAACGAAACGGGGACAGACAGACAACAGACAGACAGACAGGAGCAGGCAGGCAGGGAGGCAGGCAGGCAGGGGAAGACAGAAACAAGACAGAGCAGACAACAACAGCACCAAAAACAGAATGGTTGAAAAAAAAAAATGAAAAAAGTATGTAGCATGAACTAGTTTGCACGCAAGGGTGTGGGGGGGTGGGGAGTGGGGGGGGGGCGTGCGGCTGCGTGGTGCGGCTGCATGCTGCTGTGTGCGTGCGTGTGTGTGTGTGTGTGTTGTGTGTGTGTTGTGTGGAGAGAGAAGGAGAGAAGAAAAGAGAGAGATGGGGGGACAGACAGACAGAGGGAAGGGGGATGAGACGGAGAAAAGAAAAAAGAACAAAGTAACGAAGGGAGAAAAGAAAAAGAAGAAAAAAAATGAGTGCGTTGTGTGTGTGTGTGTGTGTTGTGTGTGTGTGGTGTGTGTGTGTGTGTGTGGTGTGGTAAGAGAGAGAGAAAAGAGAGGGGAGAGAAGAGGAAAGAGAGATTGACGAATGGTGGGGGGGGGAGAGTGAGGGGGGGTGGATCATGTGGAGTCTGTGACAGACGGCGGGAAACGAAAAAAAAAAAGTCGCTGAAGGGTAAAGGGCGTAGATTTGATTCCTTTGTTCATTTCGAGAAAAAATCAACGAAGAAGAAGGGTAGGGTGGATTTTCGATTTTTTTTATTCAACCAAAAAAAGAAGAAAAGGCGAAGGGAATGGGGAAAAAAAAATGAAACCAAAAGAAGAAGGGGAGGAGGAAGGAGGGGAGGGGGGGGGGAGGGGGGAAAGGGGGGGAAAGGGAAAAAGGAGAGGGGGAGGGGGAGGGGAGGAGGAAAGAAAAGGGGAAGAAAAGAAGAAGAAGAAAAGAAGAAGAAAAAGAAAAAAAGAAAAGAAGAAAAAAAACAACAACAACAACAAGAACAAGAAAAAGTAAACAAGAAGAAGATGAAGAAGAAAAAGAAGAAAAAGAAAAAGAAGAAATTTTAGAGTAGTAATAAAAAAACAAAGAAATGAAGACAGCTGTTATGTTCTTCCCCCCCATTGGGCCCCCCCAGTTTACAACAGCTTTTCACTGAAGTCTGCATGTTACATTTTACCGGAGCCTTGTTTAACTGCGTTTGAGACTGGGTGGGCTCTGATGGGAATCCACTCTGAGCTCCTGTCTTTCACATGACGGGCAAAAACACGACCTTAACCCGTAACAAAATCCTGTTATCTGATCGGCAAGCGCGGGAACGCAATATTTGGAAATCTTAACTTGGATCTCGTTATTATGCGGATGGACAAAAAACCCGTACACACGTCAATCTTTTTAAAATCATGTCCCTCGGTCTGTCTTCTGTCCTTCTGCCCGTCCCCGTCTGTCCTGTCTTCTGTCTGTCTGTCTGTCCCTTCTCTCTCTCTCTCCCCCTCCCCTCTCTTCCTCTCTTCTCTCTCTCTCCTCCCTCCTCTTCCCGATCAAGACAGTATTACAGAAAATTGGCACTTTTTTATTTTAAAGGGTTCATATGGCAAAGTTTTTACGAATAAACATTTAAAAATGCCCCCGGTCATAAGGAAGGAAGCCAAGCCTCCTCCCTCTCTCTCTCTCTCTCTCTCTCTCTCCTCTCTCTCACTTTCTCTCTCCTCTTTTTCTCCTCTCTCCTCTCTCTCTCTTCTCTCTCCCCCTCTCCCTCCACTCTCCTTTTCTCTCTCTTTTCTCTCTCCCCCCCTCTATTTTTTTTTAACGTTTTTTGAGGCAAGACTTCGACCAATGTTAAGGTTAAAATTTAAAGTCGCAGCCTTCACTTTGGCTTTGGTAAAGCACGACAGGAACGGAGCCCAATTTTCCCTTTTTTTTTTGCCGCCCTCAACCGTCCTAAATTTAACCTGATTCCGTTTTTCTTCTGCTGAGAAAGAGGAGAGAGAGAGAGAGAGAGAGAGAGAGAGAGAAGAAGAGGAAAAGAGAGAGAGAGAAAGGGCGTGTGTTTTTCAACTGAAAAAAAAAAAACCGGGGGTCACGAATGACGAACTCGCAAATAGGCCTTTGAGGCAAACGTTCTAACCACCTGACCCAAAACGTGAATTTATAAGAATTTTAAAAATTCTGTACTATTGTGTCATATAAATCTGTCATCGTTTGTATTTTGCTTTTAATATGATTCATCCCCGAGAAAATCACTTTTGGTTTAAATTAATTCAACCATTGTTCGTAACCAGGGACACTTTTTGTCCTGGCGATGTCTGGTTGTTGTCCGTCTGTTTTTTGCCTGCCCAGCCTGTCCCGTCGTCTGTTTAACGTCTGCGACTGTCTGCTTAACCTCTCTGTCTCGTCCTATCCTGCCTCTGTCCCCTGTCTGCTGCTGTCTGCGTCTGTCTGTCTGTCCTCTCACTCTCCCCTCTCTCTCTCCCCTCTCTCTCTCTCTTCTCTCTCTCTTCTCCCACTCATTGATCCCTTTTTCATAGCGGGTTCTCGCTTCTTGCAGCCTGTAACATTATTCTTTTCTTCTCTTTTATCCACTCATGTAATTTCAAGGCAGCGTTGCTCTCCGCCTGTTGAGGATTTTTCTCGATATCCCCGCGCGCATTCCCTTTGAGATGGGCCCTTTTTGTCTTGCCCCTTCCCTCTGCGGGGTTTTTTTATGTGCCCGCTGTTTTGGGGTCTTGCTCAGTGGAGGGGACGTCTGTTTTCTGGGGAAGAAATCTGCATGTCTTGTCAAAGCTTTAGTGGGTAACTAGCGTCGGGTTATTTTTTTTTTTTTTTTTTTTGGT
>JAMYXO010006563.1:0-13404 GCA_033310375.1 Conus canariensis | reverse complement strand
GCACTGTTCCTCAGGAGGCTGGCCCAAAAGTGACGGCCACGTTACCCCCTTTATGACACGCATTTGGGCGGGCCCAAGTGACGGCCCGTTGACACCTGTAGGGGACCCCAAAGTCAGGCGGGCCAAGTACGGCCACTTTGACAGCTGAATAAACTACAGGGGCTGGCCAAGTGCGGCCACATTGACACCTGGCGCCGACCGCTAAGGCAGATTGTGGCTGTGGTCACTGCAGAATAGGGTTTTCACCACGGTTCCCCTCTGTTACCAGTCACTTTGCAGTGCCATATTCGGACATTTCCCCCTCTTTTACCAGTCACTTTGTCAGTACCATATTCACACAGTTCCCCCTCTTTTTACCAGTCACTTTGTCAGTGCCATAGTTCATGACAGTCCCCTCTGTTACCTCACTTTTTCGTGCCATAGTTCATGACATCCCCTCTGTTACCAGTCACTTTGTCAGGTCATAGTTCAGGACAGTTCCCCTCTGTTACCACACTTTGTCAGTGCCATAGTTCAGGCAGTTCCCCTCTGTTACCATCACTTTTTGTCAGTCCCAAAGGTCAGGACAGTTCCCCCTGTTACCACATTTTGTCAGTCCCATAGTTCATGACAGCCCCCTCTTTTCCCAGTCATTTTTGTAGTGCCATATTCGGGACATTTCCCCCTCTGTTCCCAGTCACTTTTGTCATTGCCATAGTTCTGGCATTTCCCCTTTTCCCGGCACTTTTCAGTCCCAAAAGTTCATACAGTTCCCCTCTTTACCAGTCCTTGGTCAGTGCCAAGTTCAGGACAGTTCCCCTCTGTTAACATCACTTTGTCATGCCATAGTTATACATTTTCCCCTCTGTTACCATCATTTTGGTCGGCCATAGTTCAGGACAGTTCCCCTCTGTTACAGTCATTTTGTCAGTGCCATAGTTTCATGACAGTTCCCCTCTTTACCAGTCACTTTGTCAGTGCCATAGTTCAGGACAGTTCCCCTCTGTTACCAGCCCATTTTGTCATGCCTAGTTCATGACGTTCCCCTCTGTTATCAGTACTTTGTCAGTGCCATAGTTCAACGGGGGGCCCCTCTGTTACCATCACTTTGTCAGTGCCATAGTTAGGACAGTTCCCCCCTTTTACCATTCACTTTTTTCAGTGCCATATTCAGGACAGTTCCCTCTGTTATCAGTCACTTTGTCAGGCCATGTTCATGACAGTTCCCCCGTTACCGTCACTTTTTCAGTGCCTATTTTCGGGAAAAGTTCCCCTTGTTACCAGTCACTTTGTCAGTGCCATATTTTCAGGCGTTTCCATTATCTTCGTCAATGTAGTATTTCAGCCCGACTTTTGTTTTCCCTATAAATAAATGAAAAAAATTTTATTTCCGGTGCAATAATGCATGTTTGACTTGGTTTTCGAACAGTGTTGTGATAACGATGTCCTCTTGTAGCCATATGGGACATTTCAATTCCACTTTGATGCGGTCCCACTGGGGGAGAGGGAGGCGCATGTCTGCCCCCTGTGGGTTCCACAAGTCCACTCTCCAACACCCCGGGAACATCGTGCCCTTAACAGCCTCCACTAATGGGAGTTGACCCCCATTAAGTCCATTTTTGGGTCTCTTGCGTTTGGTTGTTCAACAAGTGTGAGTTCTACAGATCCCAAGTGGTGTTAGGTTGTGTTTTCATTTTAAAGACGTCTTTAACCACAGTTGGGAGACTAAAAGGGGGGATTTACTGAACACGATACAGACATCGCGGAACAAAAGCGCGTTCGGAGGGCAAAAAAAATTGCGGTTCAAATTTTTGAGGGCCAATCGGATTCAACTCGCCCTGCATGATGTAACTCGTGCTGTAACCCGAGCCAACTGCACAGCGACATGATCAGATTTTGATCTCATTTTTTAAACTTTTTTTGGTCGAGCCAGTGACGAAAGATCTAAATTAGTTTTGATGAAAAACACACACACACACACACACACACACACACCACAACACACACAACAACACCCACGCGCGCGCGCTAAAATACTATACACACAAACACACACATTTAGGTACATCCACGACTGAACGCTCTTCTCCCCCTCTCTTCTCTCTCTCTCTCTCTCCCTTCACACACACCCCCACACACCCCGTAAACCAACGTACATCCCCGGACCACACAGCATGCTTCACTGTCTCATATATCTGTTTTTTTGTCTTTTCTCTTCCCCCTCTCTCTCTCTCTCTCTCTCTGGAGAAAGAAAAATAGTTTTATTGGCTGGGTTGATGTGTGAGCGTTCTTTTGTTGGGCTATGTGGACACTACGCAGATGATTTTTTCCTTTTTAATTGTGTAAAAAAGCTATACAGCCCAAATGATGCCCTTTTTATTGAAAATTAAAATGTTCATTTTAAAAATTTTTTTCATTTTTCAAACTCCTGCCGTTTCCCAAAGGGGATTCTTTTTTTGTGTGTGTTCATTGATAATGCGTTATTTGCAAAACGACTCTATCCAATTACAGGACAGTGCTTTTTTGGGAACATTTCATCAGTCTTTCGATTTGATTTGTTAGTTAAAACGTTATAGATGAATTTAAATCTTGGCTGTTATCTGGATGCAAAAGTTTTTCTCCCCTGCATAAAATTATAGTCAAAAGGGGGATGATAGGATGGAAAGTCGTGTTCGTTGAAAATATGCATGTGCACATGTTAAAGATGTAGAAAGGATCTAATGCCTTTGGTGAAGTAATTTTCAAAAAAGCATTCTTTGGGACGAACAAAAACTATTGCATGTATATCTTTAAAGTGCCTCCAGTAGCTTCCCCCTATGTTGAGTCTGACAGTGGCATTGCATTATTGTAAGATTTTTTGTCCAGTGTGTACTGGTTCACAAGACGTATGTTTAATGTTGGGGAAAATTTAAATGGGGACAATGGAAAATTTATCTATCATTGCAAGGAGCTTCAGATATTTTTTTTTATTTCAAACTCAAAAATATCCTATTGTCATCAATTTTCCGAGGATTTTGTATTTAATTTTTATGATTGCTGTTATTTGTCCTTTACAGGTGAAGATGACCACAACTTCAGCTATCATGGGCGCTGGTGTGTGTACAAAGAGGTATCAGGCCAGTTTTTGGGATTGAATAGTCCCGTTGCGTGTGGACAGGGCAGACTTGGGGATGACCGGCTGAAAGGTGCTGTTTTTCTCGTTTTTCCGAAGCTGACATTTTTTCCCTTGCCTCCCCCGCCTCATGGAAAATTAAAATTGAACACATTATGCATTGATTGATTCTTTAACAATATTTGTCAAGGCCTGGCAAGGTTAAGGGATTTCTACCAACGTATCAGCAGGGATGCAGTATAAAGATCACTTTGTCTTCTGGTTTTGTTTGCATTATTGTGTAATTCAATGAGTTAAGTGTCTGAGAGTTTGATTCCAGTCATATTCCTGCAAACGTTATTTGGGCAGCATTGCGATTGGTTTTAGCTCGGGGACAAATTTTGCTAACAGTTTTAATTGGGGAAATTTACGTGGAGTTAAGAGTGTGCTAAGGGTTTTATGATATACATGTCTTTATCAACACACACACACACAACAACACACACAAAAAAGAGAGAAAAGAGAAAGAGAGAGACAGACAAAAACAGACAGACAACGGACTGACAGACAACAGAGGGAACACTGCATCCAGCTCACTTTCGCCATTTTTCCCCCATTGATTCAACAGACTTCTTTTTTTGAAAGACACTCCCGCCCTTTTTTGACAGTACTTGACATATAGGTTCACCATTCACAGTGCCATTTATTTACAATGTACGGCAAATGTACATTTTTATGATTTAAAGTTTTCGAAATTTCTGAAAAAAAAGTCAAAACAACACAGGAATAATACCCAGTAGCAAACAGGGGACGTGGGTTTCTTTTGTCTAGTTTGTACGAGTGGACTGAGGGGGTGGGAGGGGGTGAGGTGGGGGGGGCACACACAGTCCGGGGATGGGGGAGTCCGAGGGCGGGGAGGGGGCCGAGTGTGGTGTGTGTGGTGTTTGGTGTGGGGTTTTGTGTGTGTGGGGTGTGTTGTGTTTGTGTGTGAGAGAGAGAAGAGAAGAGAGACAGAGACAACAGACAGACAGAAACAGAGACACTGACACTGCATCTTTTATTGACATTGGCTAATAGCCTTTTTTTGTCAAGGGGGTACAATGTTTTTTTTTTTTTGCGTAGAAGAAAAGAAAACGAAAGAAAAACTGCAAATTTTAGGTGTATCAAAAATAAGCAAAATTAAAAATATTACCATTTTCCAACTCTTTTTGCGTTTTTGTATATGTTCTAGTACAAAATATTCTCCCCAAAACGACCATTCCCTTCACATACGCACACTGATCCACCTATTTTCCTTCGCCTTGCACGCACGATTGATACCTTGTCCCCCTTTCCCCATTCACAACATTTCCTTTACAAATAATTTTCGGGCTTGATATTATGAAAAACCATTCACTTGAACCATCAAGCTTCAAGGTCAAATAAGTTTTTTGAACATTAAAAATGAAAATAATTGATATCCCCTCGTGTTTTAAACTTTTATTAAGTCACAAATTTTTTTTCTTCCGCGTGTCTACTGCTTCTGTTGATATTTTTGCCGCCTTTAACATTTTTCATCACTTTTTGCAAAATATTGTTAAGGTTTCGACCCTTGACTGCATTAAGGGTCAAAGATCTTGATTTTTTCCCAATGTTCTCATAAGAGGACAATTTTAACAAAAAAAAGTAACCTCTTTTCTAATTTCAATATCATTACAAGGCTGAATCAAACAGCATCATTATTTACACACCATCTTTTTGTTAGCATTTAATCCCATTTTCCTATTTCTAAACTTCAAGGATACCCCCTTTTCCACCGATTAGATACTAGATGTAAATAGTTTTTCTCCCCCAAGTTACTTTTTGAAGAATAAGAACCAGGAATATTTATCTTTTTTTCTAGTGGGTGTGCCAGTTTTTTGTTTATACGGGAAATTAATCAAACTTTTGCATTCAACATAAAAACGTTTCGTTTCCAAACCCCGGCTAAACCCAAAAATATTCCAAACCCTTCTCTGTTTTGCCTTTTTTAAATTTTAGAGGCCCGTTAACATTTCCCTAACTCACTTTTTTGCGAATCATTTCATAGGCTTGCTTGCTCAGTCTAGCTCTGGTAATCGTATTACTTTTACCCCATTTTTAACCCCTTTTTACAATACATCTGATTTTTACAAGGTAACTTCCTGTTTCCACCCTAAACTTTTTTTTACTGGATGAATGAATCGGAATATTCAAAAAACCGTTTGATCCAAAAGTGTGCACTCTTTTTATTTTTAGACTTTTTTTAAAGCCCCAAATATTTCACACCATATGTAAGAATCGGTTCAATCTGGGGATCAAATACTTCCAAAATATGTGTGGGGGCATATATTTTAATTTTTCCTTTTAAAGTTTTTCCCCAAATTTTTTTATCCTCCCTTTTTTTTCCTTTTTTCTTTTTCACACCAAACAAATTCCAACTTGGTTTTGTTTTTAAAAAACATACCTAAGTATTTGTACGAAAGGTGACTTTAACCAGAATTACCAAAAACCACCAAAATTCATTCCTAGCTAAAACCACCTTCAAAACACACAATGTTTTTTTATCAAGGTTTCTGTCAAATGTATTTTATAGCTTCCTGTTTCAAAAAAATTCCAATTGCTTTGCAACCTATGCTGTACTAGACAAAAATTAATCATCAGCAAACAGCATATAAAAATCCCCCACAGAACCGGGAATAATCTGAAACCTTTTTTACCTTTTCTTGAGATTTCTAAGCAAGCTTTTTTGAATAAAAAAAAACAACTGGGGGCTTAAAAAGACAGCCTTGCTTGACCCCACTGTAATTTGGAAAAATCGAATAAACCTTTTTTACGCACCATCCAAGACAGGTCTACATTCCACGTATTTTTTTTTGAAATTCTCTCCAAAATATTGCCATAGCATACACGCAAAATTGCTCTCCACACACATTTTGATAATGCGGTTTGCATCTTTTGGCACAATTTTTTTTCTTGATACATAATCATTTTAAAGTTAAATTTTGGGACAGGCAAATGATCTACTAATCCGTTACATTCTCGCTCGCAAACTTTCGACATAAAGGCGCACAATTCACGAGACATCAAAAAAGTAATCGTTTACACTGCACCCACTGTCTGACCCCTATGTGTAGCGACCACCCAGGTCGCCATAACCATCCATTTTGAATACATAAATCCAAAAAAGTGCAATATCAAACAACAATTTGCCGTAATTTTTAAAAGGTTTGTCTTCAGAGCATCTGTCACACTGGGGGGGTGACTGGACAGCCCGCCATTCAAAAATCACTATCGCATTTTTTCCCACTTCACTACGCAGTTTTTCCTGACTTCACTATCGCAGTTTTCCCCACATCACTTTTTCGCAGTTTTCCTGACTTCACTATCGCAGTTTTCCTAACAATGAGAACGATTTGAAATCCTACATCCAGATACCCCCACAATAAACATACGTATCACCATGAGCCAAAAGCGTCGGGACATATTCTTTTTCCAGTAATCAATACCATCTTCACAGTAAAAATAAGCAGATATGGGGACCCCTCGGGGGGAACATAACAAAACACACAAAAACATCTTTAACAGAACCAAACAATGACTTTGAAAAGGGGATAAATGACCAAAAACATTTACTTAATGTAAACCTTTTTAAACATAAAAAAACGTTTTTAATCCAAACATATTAGACCACCTGATTCTCCCCTGATATGAATTTTAAGCAGAAACACACAAACTTGTATAGCCGGAAAAGGGGTTTTGAAGAAAATTCATCTATAAAAGTTTAAACAAGACAGTAAAACAAAACGAACTGAAAAATGAGATGAAGTCCCTATCAGACATTTGGAAATAATTCAATTTTAATGACTAAAATAAGGGAAAGAAAATACTTTGTTTCCACAAACATTATTATACACATTATCATCAAAAAATCGGTTTTGGTTTTGTTTTTTTTTTCTAACAGTGGGGGCACGCTCTCTTTTTACACGTCTTTTTTTTTCCCCTGCACTCACCGTTTTAAAAATGTCCCCTCCACTTCCCACAGTTTTACCGTAAAAAATGTCCCCTCCCCTCTCCACACGCTCACCGCACAAACTGTCCCCCCACTCTCCACCCCAGTTCATCGCACAAACTGTCCCCTCAACTCCCACCAGCTCACCGCCAAACTGTCCCCTCCCTCTCAAAACAGCTCCCGCACAAACTTCCCCCCTTTCCCCTCTCCCCACGTTCAAAACCCCACAAAATTCCCCCCCACTTCCACACAGTTCACCGCACAAACTGTCCCCTCCACTCCCCAAGAGTTCACCGCACAAACTGCCCCCCTCCACTCTCCACACGTTTTCAAGCAAAACGCCCCCCCTCCACCTCCACCGTTCACCATCAAACTTCCTCTCCATTTCCCCACACATTTCACCGCACAAACGCCCCTCCACTCTCAACACTTTTTCACCGCACAAACTGTCCCCCTCCCCTCCAACACAGTTCACAGCAAAAAAACTGCCCCCTCCCCTCCACACGTTCATCGCACAAACTGTCCCCCCACCTCCAAAACAGTTCACCGCACAAATGCCCCTCTCCACTCTCAAACAGGTTAAACCGCCAAACTGTCCCCCCAACTCTCCAAAAATTTCACCGCACAAACTGTCCCCTCCACTTAAAAACCATTCACCGCACAAACGTCCCCCACTCTCCACACATTCACAGCACAAAATGCCCTCCACCTCCACACATTTCACCTCATAAACTGTCCCCTCCACTCCCCACACAGTTTCACCGCACAAACTTCCCCCCACTCTCCTCATTTTACCGCACAAACTGCCCCCTCCATCCCACACAGTTCCCCCACACAAACTTCCCCCCACTCTCCACACAGTTCACCAAAAAAACTGTCCTCTCCCTCTCAACACAGTTCACCGCACAAACTGTCCCCTCCCTCTCCCACAGTTCCCGTACAAACTGCCCTCCCCACTCTCCACACAGTTCATCAACAAATGTCCCCCCCACTCTCCACACGTTCCCCGCACAAACTGTCCTCTCCACTCTCAACCAGTTCACCGCACAAACTGCCCCCCTCCACTCTCCACACAGTTCACCGACAAACGTCCCCCCCACTCTCCACACGGTTCACCGTAAAACTGCCCCCTCCACTCTCCACACTTCACCCCCCACAAACTGCCCCCCTCCACTCTCCACACAGTTCACCGTACAAACTCCCCTCCACCTCCACACATTTCAGCGTACAAACTGCCCCCTCCACTTCCACACAGTACATCGCACAAACTGTCACTCCCCACTGCCCAAAACATTTTCCCGCAAAACTGCCCCCCCACACAGGTTACCCACACAAACTTCCCCCCCCCCTCTCCACAAAAAATTGCACAAAGCCCCCCTCCCTCTCCACACAGTTGCCACACAAACTGCCCCCCCTCCACTCTCCCACATTTTCACCGCAAAACTGTCCCTCCACCTCAACACAATTCATCACAAACTGTCCCCTCCACTCTCCACACATTCACCACACAAACTGTCCCCTTCCCCTTCTCCACACAGTTCACCCACAAACTGCCCCCCCACTCTCCACACAGCATCGCACAAACTTCCCCCCCCCCACACATTCACCGCAAAAAACTGTCCTCTCCACCTCCACCAGTTCACCGCAACAAACTGCCTCTCCACACATTAAACCATAAAAACTGTCCCCTCCACTCCCAACGTTTCCCAAATTTCCCCCTCCACACATTCACCGCACAAACTGTCCTCTCCACTCTCCAACAGTTCACCGCACAAACGTCCCCCCACACAGTTCCCCGCAAAAACTGTCCCTACACTCCCCCACACTTTTTCACCGCAAAAACTGCCCTCCCACACAGTTTCACCATAAAAAAAGTCCCCTCCACTCTCCAACAGCTCCCCGAAACAAACTGCCTGTCCACCTCCACACAGCTCACCGAAACAAACTGTCCTGCCACTCTCCAACAAGTTCAGGGACACATCTACAAAATCACGTGACTGCCTGTCCATTTACTCTGGTACCCGATGACACCGGGGGTTTTACGGGTTTAGATGTATCCCCACAAAAAACTACCCACGTCGGGTGGAAAAAAAGGGAGGGGTGAACCCTATCTCATCTTTATCAGTCTTCTCGCCATCCCGGATCTTTTTCCCGTCGATAACAGTTTGGTTGAAGACCATTGTGGCTCTCTTGCCGTCCTACGGGCTTTTTGAGATGTGAGACAGCCCTCTTTCAGGTCTCTCACGCCACGGGAGAATTTTTCCCCCCAATAAAACACTGGACCCTTGAACCCTTCCCGTTTACTTTGCAGAATTTCATTTTTTTTTGTAGAAAACACAACCCGGGAAAGCTGGGAGGTCATGTCTGTTGTTCAGCCGGGGTTTTTGCCCTCTGAGTCCACTCGTCGGTCAGTTCCAGTTTGTCTGTAAACGGGCACGAAGTAAAACTTTCACAGTCTGCACTCGTTTCCTTGTCACCCCTAGGTAAACCATAAAAAAAAGGGTTGTTGCGCCTGGCGCGGCCCCCAAAAGTCATCCTTTTGGGCATCACATTCGTCAACTTTGCACACAAGTCGTTTTTTTTTTTCTTCAGGTCTTGGTTTTGGTTACTTTCTCGCAAGTTCATCCGTCAAGGGTTCTACTTGCCCCTGGGCACTTTAAATCACACAGATCGGGGACCCCCTTTCCTGACTCCTCCAGCTTGGCGTTCGTTTTTGGAAGACAAATCCTCCCCCATGATTTCGCTCAGTGTGGGCCCGAACCGATGACGTCGAAGATTGAGGATCACCAGTTTTGTCCGACTAACCCAGTAGGGAACCCCCCCGACACTGCTGAACTAATTCTGCCTCTGGTATCCCTGCCGGGGAGAGGACTGGGTCCGGGGTTCCTTTTGATGTCCCACATTGAAGTAAAAAGCCCCCCCCAAAAAAAAAAAAAAAAAACAACAACAACAAAACAACAACAAAAAAACAACAAAAAAAAACAAACAACAACAAAAAAAACAGGTAGGAAGCAAAATCTAAACACACACCCCGCCCACTGCGGGGAAAGGGACAACATGGGCGATCATGTGGCCAGCTTTTTTTGGGACTCCTTAAATTAAGCCGATAAAAAAATCGGCACAAAAACCCCACATAGACCGAAACTGGGTTCCTCCGCACAGATAGTACTTAACGATCAGTCTTTTCAACATGAAGAACAGAAATGACAAGTCTGCAGAAATTTAAACATTTATTAAAGAGAGCCTTACAGTGCGTCTTCTCGTAATCACGACAGCTCACTTTGAAGAGAGAAAAAGAGAGAGAGAGACAGAGACAGACAACAGACAAAATAAAAAATGTTGAAACACATGGAATTCTTAAGTTCTGCCACAGTTTTTTAAAAAAATCCCGAGGGCCGCTCTGGGTGTCACAAAGGGTTCAGTTTTTTGACGTCACTCTGTAAATGACTCACAATAAGAAAGAAAGGCAGACAGACGAATGAAAGAAAGAACGAGAGCAGACGGAAAAGGGGGGAATGAATGTAACGAATGCCCCGAAGAAGAACAGACGGACAAATAAACGGGGAAAGGACAAAGGGAATGAAAAAAAGAGTGAACAAAGGGGTGATGAGGGAAGGGAAGACGGGAAAAAAGGGAAAGCAGAAGAAAAAAAGGGGTGGGGAGGAAGAAAGAGGGAACGGAAAAAAAAAAAAGAACAGAAGGTGAAGAGCGGGGAGGGGTGGAGGGGGGAGGGTGGGGAGAAAATGAAGCCTTTTTGGGTGACGAGGTGGGGGGGCGATGTGACATCACGGTGACAGCTGTCCCTTGGGGGTGTAGTCAATGACACACAGAAAACTGGTTGGGGCCTGGACCAGACTGAAACTCTCCACGATTCTCCCAGCGCAGACCCCCCGCCCTCTCCACCTGGACATTGCGCCCGTCTGGGGGACGATGACCTGGCAGTGAGGGCCAGGGCCAAACCTCTGCATCACTCTCACTGGGGGGGCGTGGGGGACCGCCCGACTGGTACACCTGACCTCTCAGACGACGTACCAGGCGTCACATCCGTGCTCAAGGTCACCACCCCGAGAACCCGGGGTCCCTTACTGGGGGCACCTAAAACAGCATGACATGAGACTGACGTCCCCGTACAACCCCCACCCCTGGCTGGTCTGAGCCACAGACACACGACGACAACAGACAAAGAGACAGACAACAAATGATAAACAGACAACAAGAAACAACAGAGAAACAGACAGACAAAAGACAAAGAGACAGACAAACACACTGTAGACAGAAAGACAAACAGAAAATACACGCAGAGACAATCACCACCATCCATTGTGAAAGAAATAAATTTTGAATTTGGGGGAATCCAGATCTATTTCTCTGTCAGCACTTGTACATTGTACAAATTTGATTAAATTCCTTTATCACCAGTGTGAGATATGAGTAGATATGATGACGGTGGAGTAAGATGAAAGATGGGTGATGATGAGACAGAACAGTTCCTCCGGGGGTGTCCCACACGAGTTCATTGGTCAGGAGGGTGACCAATGGGTTTCCCGGGGACACAGGGCCCCACGCCAGGGCCACCCCACTGTGACCTGCCTGACCATAGTGACTCAGCTGCCGGCTGGTGGTCCCTTGGGGGGGGGGCAGTGCGGGGCGCTGTACAGGGGGATGATGGGCCATTATCTCAAATGTCCCCCCACCCGGCTGGTCACTGCAGGCGGTTTGGGAGAGGTTCAGTATTCGCGGGGCCTACCAGGACGGAGGGGGGGCGTGTGGGGGGGTTTGTTTTTTCCACTCTGTACCTGCGCATCCACACACGGGCTGAGGGGAGTCGGTGTTGGAACAGCTATCTCCATGGGATGAAAAACCCGCCACTGTGACACGGGAACAAAATCAGGTGTAGGTCCCGCAAAATCCATGTAGATTAAAATGGGATCCATAGATCTACAGCACTAGTTATAGCACATTTTTTTAAATGTCTTTTTAAATTCTTCATACTTAGTGCTACATTGAAGTATTGTGATATCACAGAAGCATATGCAGCAGTTGTCTGCCGGGTTTTCCCTCTTTCTTTTTTCAATTTTCCATTTAGATCTGAAATTTTTACAGCGCATTCATAGCACACCTTCAGAATATTCCGCCTTCTCCTTGTGTTTGGAATCCCGTGGTGGTGGTGGTGGTATGAAAGGTGTTTAAGTAGTAGCGAGCAGTAGTAAAGGAAAATAATAGTATGTGTAGTTAAGAGCAGGTATAAGGGGAAGCAGCAGCACAGTATTAATGTAGCATAGTTGATCACAACACAGCAGTAGAGGTTTTTAATAGTGATAAAGCAGGGGGGGGAAATAATCAGTCAGTGTGTTCTGTATTCATTCATTTTTCAATTACTCTCTGTACGTGAGTCTCTCTTTTTTGTCTTCGTTATCTGTGTGTCCCTTCGTTGTGTTTTTCTGGCCCTGTTTTTCCCCTTGCTCTTCATCCCGATGCATTCCTTCATGAATGACCGGAAAGGCATCTAAAAAAAAAAAAAAAAACCAAATAAACCCTTTAAACCTCCTCCTCTCTCCTCTCTTCACACACACACCACACATACACACGCACACACACTCACACACATGTACACCATCCACTTAATCGTTAATTAACGATTTTAAAGGCATAAAAAACACTAAACCGTTGTAATTTCTGTCTTTTTCGTCTTTCCCATTTCAGATGTTCATAAAATAAACCGGAAATTGAAACTGATTTTTGGAAACTGCATAAAAAAATGTCGGCTTGGAAAATGCACAGATATGTCCAATCTGTGCCGTCGCTGCTATCTCACTCGTCTATGTCAGGACTTTTCCCCCGTGACCTGTTTTCTCTCTCTCTCCCCCTTACGCGCGCGCGCGCGGGGGCGGTGGTTTTGTGTGGTGCTTGCGCGTGCTGTATGTATTTGTGCGCTCATAAGCTTATGCAAAAGTGTATGTTTGTGTGTAGGGTTTTTGTGTAAAGTTTGTGTGTGTGTGCGTGCATGCAGCTTACTGCGTGCGAGTGTGGTTGATTGCTGCGGCGTCCGCGGCGGTTGTGCGGAAAAGGTGAAAAAATTTTGAGGGTGGGTTGATTGTTATATTCAAATGCGAGAGAGAGGGTGGGTGTGGAGCGGGTGGGTCGGATGGGGGGGCCCAAAGTTTGGAGGAAGGGGGGGGGGGGGGGGGGCTTTTGATGTATAGGGCAAGAATGCTAAGGACAAATGAGTTTGTTTCCTTAGGAATAAAAGAAAAAAAAAAAAAAACACATGGGGAAAAAAACATAAACACTATGCGGAATTAAGCAAAATGATTGAAACAGTTAT